>JAKCOX010000003.1:38475238-38497738 GCA_022605575.1 Laterallus jamaicensis coturniculus | reverse complement strand
ACTTAGCTTCTTTTTTTCAAACATTTCTAAGTGCTGAAGAGAACTTCTGAACTCCATTTAAGCTTCAAATTTCAGGTATTTTCTCCAGAATTGTGACTAGGTTTTTGATGGAATTCTTCAGTGATTTTAATCATGATATATACTCTTGTATTAATTGTTTCCAGATACTGTAACACATTTATTTCAACATTCTGTCCCCTACATAGCTCCCAAGAAATTCTATTTTGTGCAGTGATATACCTAGCATATTACTTCACCCATGATGGCCTCAAGGGTCTGTACTGGGACCACAGTATTTAGTATCTTTATCGGTATCATAGTCAGTGGAATTTAGTGCACCCTCAAGTCTACTGATGACACCAAGCTGAGCAGTCTGGTTGATGTGTTGGAGGGAAGGGAAGCCATCCAAGGGGACCCTGACAGGCTTGAAGAGTGGGCCCACATGAACCTCATGAAATTCAGTAAGGCCAAGCATGAGGTCCGGCACCTGGGTCAGGGCAATTGACAGTATCAATACAGACTGGGGGATGAAGGGTTTGAGAGCAGTGCTGCATAGAAGGACCTGGGAATACTGGTAGATGAAAAACTATGTATGAGCCAGCAATCTGCACCTGCCACCTAGAAAACTAATTGTATCCTGGGCTCCATGAAAAGAAGCATGGCCAGCAGGTTAAGTAAGAAGCTTTTTCCCTTCTACTCTGCTCTAATGAGATCCTAAGTGGGGTATTGCATCCAGCTCTGGGGTCCCCAGTAAAATACAAAGAACTGTTAGAGCAGGTCCAGAGGAAGGCCACAAAAATGGTCAGAGAGACAGAGCACCTCTGCTACGAAGACAGGCTGAGAGATTTGGGGTTGTTCAGCCTGGAGAGAAAGCACGAGGGAGAACTTATTGCAGCCTTTCAATTCTTAAAGGTGGCTTATAAGAAAGATAGAGACTTTTTGCCAAGGCCTATAGTTACAGAACAAGGGGCAACATTTTTAAACTGGTGAGGGTAGGTTTAGACTGGACATAAGGAAGAAATCTTTTACAATGAGAGTGGTGAGGCACCAAAACAGGATGCTCAACAAAGTAGTGGAAGTTGTTGGAAGTGTTCAAAGTCATGTTGGATGGGGGTTTTAGCAACCTGATCTAATGAAGAATATCCCTGCCCACAGCAGGGAGGGGGTTCGACTAGATGATCTTTAAACAACCCTTCCAACCCAACCATCCTATGATTCATGGCTATGCTTCCTTTCCATGCTTAAAAAATTCTGACTACAGAACTTCTACTTTTTACCAAATGTGCTCAGTTCCTTTAAGGGTGCTGTCCAGGTTGTTTTTGTTACTTTTCTGTGGTTGGAGTACAGCTGCTGTACAAACAAGGAGGATAAGAAGAAATATCCATCAAAAACACACTACACATTAAGATATTAGTGCCACCTGTGCTGTAAATTTTTTAATACTGAAGAGCTCTTTTTTCCTAGGACAGTTCAAAGATTATTCTGATCACTAACCTGTGGAAGAATAAACAACTTAGAAAACTTTCTTTGTTTTTTTTCAACTATACTTTCTTCCAGATCAACAGTAAATCAAGACCAAAATCAAACCATTCAGTTGTAGCAAAAAACTGCCATACAAACACCTCTTTCTGGATATGTAAGCACAAGAAGTAACACATAGGCTCTTGAAAATAACATTTCCCTCAACTCCAGAAGGGTGGTTGAAAGCCAAAGTAGAGGCGGGTTGGAGATGTAAAGGATCTTATATTAACAGTATTTCATCTATGTTCCAAGGAGGAAACAACTTTTCCATAAGTAAAACAAGATTTGAACACCCATCTTTTAGGTTGCTCAGTACATTTTTATCTTGAAGACTTTCAGCATAGTATGATATATTCTAAGACATTGCACATAGAAAGCAAAATATTGAGACTGGTAAGGTATGTAACCAGTATAAAAATACATATGTGTGTGTGTTTCAACAGACTGATATATATTTAAATGTCTTTGTTTGCAAAACCCAACAGTACTGTTTTGTTAAATAATGGGAGCAGTGTGCTAAGGACAAATCCCCATGTAAAGTCCTGAGTATTTAAACTTAAATTCTGAAGAAACATTTATGTAGGACATGCATGTTTTTAAAAAAACAAACGACACAAATCCTCACAATAGATAGTGATTTCTGACTCCTGATCAAAACAGACTTATCCACTACATCATTGAAATCTGTATTTTAATGAAGATTAGCAGTGTTTAATGGACTAATCCTGGGTTCAGAACTAGTAAGTATTTTTATTAATGTCACAGAAGGCACAATAGAGCACGGTTGTTAATTTCACAGGTCCCCACAAAATGAGAGGTAATGCAAACCCAGTGGCGAAGATGGTTAAGATTTCAAATATGTGGCAATACCTCTAAAACCAGGTAGCGGTTTAGAAACAACTATTACAGGAAGAAAGGGTGAAAGAAGGATGTCTCACATTATAGAAATAACAGGTCAGATTCTGGAGTTATAAAACAGTACAGACAGTGGAGCACCAGATCAGGTTGCTCTGGGAGCCCTGGAGTTCCCATCCTTGGGGCCATTAAGGATGAGGTTAGACACACATCTTTGAGAAGTGAGTTCAGTCACTGTGGACTCTTCAGTAGAATAAAAGGGATGATGAAGTCATCACTCAGCAAGTTTTATTACTACATCCCGTCCAAACGTCCTTATTAAAATGGTGATCTCTTATTGAACATGTGCTGTCAAGGTACACCTCTACCTGAGCTCAGTACAGTCTGTCAAACAGGAGGTGCAGAGATGCCTGCAGCAGCAGCAAAAATAAAATATGCCAATGATAAATTACCTCAAAGGATTTTTTGGTATAAGCAAATGAACACATTCATATCCACAGATCCCCTTCTTTACAACTAGTGGATCTATGTTTACAAATGAAAATTTTCCTCATGCCCCAGAACTTTCAAAATTAAACTCTCTGTGAGAGAACTTTATAATATAAAAGAAGGATTCTAGTAACTGGCAGAGCTGCCTGCTCATCTCAATACATTACTTCTTCCTTGCTCATACATGAGAGAACATGAAGTTTCTCTGTCTCTCTGGCTGCCTCAAACATTGACTCTTTCCCATGCTTACTGTTGTACATGGGAGATTTTTCCCTCACTCTTGCAAATGGCAAACTACAATTCCATGTTCTTGTATGTATACTATATCCTTAAAGACATCATCATTATGTCATTTAAGTGGTACGACTGCCAGGTGACAAGAGACAGGTAACAGTTGCTGGACACTTCCAGAGGCCTCACGAAGACTGTTTCTAGGCGTCTGGAGAAAAGGCTTGAGGCTTCAAAGGGAAAAAGAAAGATAACAGGGCTGGCAGCTGAGGGATAAATATATAGTAGGAAGGAATGTATAAAGTAACTTCCAAATATTTAGAGATGAAGCTAAATTCCCAAAGCCTGTAATAACACGTCTGATACAAAGGTGAACTTGTCTTTTGAGGTTTGCACCAGATTAGCCTGGTCCTGCCTCGGGAAAACTTGTTTAGTGTAATAGCTACTAAAGTCCTTCTAAAATCTAGGCAGCAGCAACAAAACAAGTGTTACATTCAACTTTTAAACATCAGAACATACGCTGTGGCTGACAAGAAAACAACCAGATCCCATAACCAAGTACATGATTTCTTAATTAAATTCAGTTGTGGCGGTGTCAACAAGGAGAAATGATACTCGATGCAATATTCTCAATTATGGATAGCGTGTTTTCTACAGAGGTTTCGCATCACATCAGCTTTAATGTAAGGGGATGCAGCATGCAGCAAAACAGCAGTGAGAATGCAGGACAACAAAATATAAATAATTACAATAAACAAGGTTTGGATTTGGTTAGTAGAAATGGCTCTCATTCCAGGCTTTGAATAGAAAACACAGCTTTTCTTTGGAAAAAAAAAAAAAAAGCCTTTTATAACCATCAGCAGTGAGTTACTACAGGAGACCCTGAGTGCTTCCCTTCTTCCAAAACAGAGATTTATCTGTTTAGGTTCCCCTATTATTTCTTTCATCCAATTCTATGGCAGTAAAAAAGTATTAGTTTATTTTCACATGTACAAATGAGGAAAAGAAAAAAAACCAAACAAAGAAAAGCAAGGGTTTGGTGTTTAATTCTGAAAGCCAACAGGGAAGTTTCACAAGCTCTTCAGGATCCCCAGTGGAATAAATTCCACAGTTTAGATCTGGGTCCTCCAAACATTGTTGCCCATACCCACCCAGAATCTTTAATGCTCTGCTAAAATCATTTGAGAGAAAGTGCTGTGGGATGCCATGATGGAGAGAGGTGCAGTCTCTCAGACAGTTAAGTCAATCTAATGACTGGCACTGAAAAGGCTTTGCTCTTGGCTTTCTATCAAAGAGGTGGTAGATGTTGAGAGGGAAAAGCTGCCTAGGTCAGTGTGCTTACTGTGAGCTTTGTAGCCAAGCTTATGGTCTGCAGTAAGTCATGTAATTTTTTAAGATCTGTCAGTGCATTTTTATTCCATATAGGGGTTGCAACGATCTGTCTCAAATGATGAAAGGGTGATTTTTTTTTTTTGCTGGGTAGCAGCTGAAAGTATTTTGCATTGCTATGGTGACTTAGGCACCTAGTAACACTAGGGAGTTTCTTACTTTGGTATTCAATGGCATAAAAGGCAATAAATTAGATCATGTCTTGAAGTCCCTCCCAGGCTTATTTTCTGTGAGACTTTAATTTTCATACTATTGACTCACAAGCTTTCCTAGTGACCTCATGTAGAAGTATATAAAGATGACGGATTTTCTGGAACTCAGCTGAAGAAAGTTTTCCCAAGGGAATCTTTGGAACTAAACAATTTCTAAGCCATATGTGGTAATACAACCTTTGTTGATTATGTCTTTTAGGACTTTGCCGGTTAAAGTAATAAAGATTTCCTTTTTTTTTTTTTTTTTTTAAAGGTAGTTCCCAAAAAGCTTTAACCATTTCCCAAGCCAAATGATGTACAGTTTGACCTGTTCTTCCTCACAGTTCTGTAGACAGCCTTAAGCCCTCAAACATTACATCTTCAAAACCAACTGGTGAGCCTGGAGATACTTTTCCAACTGTACTATTTCTCTGACATCTTTACTTCCATTACAGTGGCTATGATTAGGTATATGAAAAGAACAAAACACAACATACAATATTTGTGTTGCACCGTATCTCTTCTAGATCTGTATTTCCAGTGAAACTTTTTTGTTAGACATGGCCAATTTTTATTTACATTTTTACTTATTACTTGCGCTGCTCTCAATTCTTTAATGCTTTTTTAGACATCCTGAACTACAAATGCAATTTTGATTCAGCTGTTCCATGTGTTCTTTGGGAGAAGATATTAAAAAGATCGACAGCTACAGAACTCTTCCAACTGTGGAAGTCCAAAAATTTGTGTGTCCAAGTCAACAAGGCAAGCTACTAAAGCATAAAGAATACTGTGGCCAACCAAACTAGTTGTCTACACATGGCTATATTTTAGTATTTGAAAAACATTTTTAACCTTTTTTTTTATCTGAAGCATCTTGACTTTCTGAAGAATTTTATGTGCTAACATCTAACATTATATAAAGTATTTTCCTAGTCTAACCAGTTAAAGCACATTTTACTTACAACGATCACTTCTGTCTGAACTAGCATTTTTAAAGCTGTGACTTTCAGTAAGACTTGTTTAAAACCTTTTTTTTCCACCAAATATTTGGTAAAATGATAGTCACTATATTGCAGATGCAGTGACTGACTTGTTTGTCTGGCTGGTATTTTGGGGTTTTTTTCTTTCTTTTTTTTCTGGTAGTAGATCTGGACCACTGTTTCCTCAGGAAGAGATGTATCATCTTGCCAGCACAGCTCTAGGTTGGTAGGATATTCTATACAGCAGTTTAAAAAGAAAAGCTCTCTTTTCCAATCCACTGTTTCAGATCTATAATTTTTATATTTATGCCTTCGTAGGCAATTGGAGACAAATCCTCAAATCCTACAGCATTTTCCACAACATATCTAATTCTATTATTTTGTCTCTTTACAATTTCACGCTACTATAAAAAGTTTATTATTTTTCTTAAGAAGGAGTGAACTGTTTATTGACGTGGATATGTACAGCCATTTAGGGAGCTACTAATCCAAATATTGAGAAAGGGAAGAAAGCTTATCTAATAAGTAATTAAATACAAATTCAGTAATGCTACAACTGTCACAGAATCCATTATTATTTTTCCTTGAACATCAGGAATCACTTTCCCCATGTATTTACCGCATATACTGAATTGCTGAAGAAATGCTAAATAAAATAATGCCTATCAGCAAATCTCTAGCTTCAAGCAAGAAAGGAAGGAAGGTGTGACTGTCACATAGCCTTTTCAGTTGGCTGAGGATGCACAACCTCATTTCACTACTATGGAGGGAGAGAACCTATAACATTCTGGTGGAAGATGACTGGAAACATGACGCCTATAGAAGCACTGCTCCTCAATGGAGGTGTTTCTGGATGGCCTTTGTCAACCTGTCACCGCCAAATTGCACCCTTCCACCCTCAAAAGCCATGTTGAGAAAAAAAGGAAAGTCACAACCTTCTGTTCTCTCAAAGGCTACACTGAATTAGAAAAAAAATACCTTAAAAATATATTTCTCCTGCCCCCCCTTCTCTATGGATTCCAAGTCTATCATGGAGGAGCTGAGAGTTGCACCGGCTCGGTCATGGAAAGCAGAGGCAACAGTCCTAGCTGGTAGGCACTGCTGCAGAGTCTGACAAGAAATAAGAGTGCACTGGAATAATTAATTAGGCCACTACAGTTTGTCCTCTTTAGTTCATCACTAGAGGAGATGGCATAAGATGGAATTAATGATCAGTGGTCACAAAGCGCCTCTGGCACATCAAGTCAGGTGCAGGAGCAAGTAAGAATGAGTTTGTGTAAGTCCATTACTGCTTTTACAACTTGCCAGACTAGAGACTTACTTCCCTATTTTTAATAGACGTTGATATAATTTTATCAGTCATTGTAAAAGAAGCTAGGGTTCTTTATCCCTTCCCTTCAATTATTTTAAGATAAAAGGTAGGTGAGTCCCCCTGGGAAAAAGATACATCAGAAACCCCATCATTATCAGCTGCACAAAACTGGTCTTGCAAACACAGCTTTTCTTTTGTAATACCTTAAAAAGATGTAAACTCAGTTGTTGCTATTTGTGAGATCTCTCTCTTCCATGAGCACCTGATATAACTTAGCAGGTATCTGTAAAACAAAATTCAGTGCATCTTTCTTTGTGAGGATGATTGCTAAATAGCTTGGTTGCTTCTGCTCACTCTCTCGTTTTGTCTTTAGGGATCACAGTATAATTCAGGTGCAAGGACCCTCAGGAGATCACTAGGTCAGCCTCCTGTCCAAAGAAAGCACAGCTACAAGGTCAGACCAGGCTGATCTGGGTTTTACCCACTTGGGTCTTCCAAAACTCCGAGGATGTAGACTATACAACTCCTTTGGCAACTGCCCAACTCACTGTCTTACTGTTCTCATAAGAAAAGAGCTTGCTCTATACTCAGTCTGAATCTCTCATTTTAACTTATGCCCACTGTCTCTCAGTCTACCACCACTGTGAATAGCCTGACTCTGACTTTTTGCTAATCTCCCTGTAGGGAGAGGGTTAGGTACCCCCCAAAGCTGCCTCTTCTCCAGGCTGATGAAGCTCAGCTCCCATAGCCTCTCCTCACAGGGCAATTGCTTCTGCTTCCAATCACAACGAACTCCATCCAATTTACTGCTGTTTTTTTTCTTCCTATTTGAGGTGCCAAAACTGGAGGCAGTATTCCAGATATACCCTAATGAATGCTGAGAAGTGGGGGAATATAACCATTTCCCTCAGTCTCTTGGGTCTCTGCTGCATTTAATACAGCCCAGGACACTGTGGACCTTCTCAGTTACCAGGACACCCTGCTCATGGTCAGCTTGCTTTCTACCAATACTCCAGGGCCTTCTCAGCAAAGCAGCCCCCCAGCCAAGCCATCCTAGCATGCATCACTGCAAGAGGAACATCCTTTCTCAGTGCAGGGCATGGTATTTCATAAAGTCCCTCTTGGCCCAGTCCTTCAGCCCATATAGGCCCTCTGAATGGCTATCCCACCCTTATGCATATCAATTGTTCCCCTTAATTTAATGTCATTTGCAAACCTGATGAGAAAGAGGTCCATCCTCCAGGACACCAATAAAAATGTTAAACAGGACAGGTCCCAGCATATTCTTATGTCCCAGGAGAAATCAGAGAATACTCAGGTATTGCAAATGGAAGACCAGGGTAAAAGGCAAGAAAAAAAATATTAATTGGATGTGAAGATCTCACATGAACATGGCAGAGGAAAGCTACATTGAATGCATATGAATCTCTAATATCAAAAGGGAGTGGGACAGCAGGAAGGTGCTCATTGTTACCTGAAAATCTGAACTAAATGAACACACGGTGCTATTCTCAAGAGAAGAATATGCCACAAACAATACAGGGAGTCCAAAAAGGTGGTACAAAGGATTAAGAAGGCAGTTTAATGCAAAAAATAATAGAAGAAAATAACAGGTAACTTCATCTGGATCTTTTGGATTTTAGGGGAATATAGATAGCAGAAAACATTAAGACATTTACACTTTTATTAACAGGAAAAACCCTACCCAAACCCGGTCAAAAATCACTTAGAAACTTATTGGTTAACGGCATTCCCAGTTAGTCCTGCCACACCTCTGTACTTTGCAGAGATAAAAAGGTCCCGGGTTTTAACATTAGCAGTTTTGTGGATGTTGTGGACACCTAAGACTGAACAAATTTTCAAAGTTTTAATAGAATATTTCAGAACTGGGAGAACTCCTTGTCTTACGTGGAAAAACATATTTTAATGAACAAAAATTGAGAAATGAGTCTGTAAGCAGTCACAAGAAATATCAGATGGAGATTAGGAGTGATTAGGAGTGACTGAAGGCAGAATAACAAATGAGGGAAAACCAAAGACATGAAGACAAATGGCTTCCTGGGATGAAATCCAGATCTCATTTAAGTCAATGGCAAAATTCCCTTTGACTTCATTAGGTCCAAGATTTCACTTGTGAAGTTTATTCACGGCAGAAGGTGTAAGTGAAAGATGCAATGCATCTGACAGAGTGCCTGGGGAGAAGGGGCAATAACCAAAGGTGATACACATAGTGAACCACGTATTTTTCTATTAGACAAATGAGGTGGAATAACAAGTATATATAAGACCCACTAATTTTACTTGCCCTACGAGGCTTCTAAGAGTAACAGGAGAGTAAACAGGAGGTCTGATGGATGTATTTTAATTTTCAAATTCCTGTGAGAAACTTCAAAAATCTAATTCATCCTTAAATTAGATGTAAGGATTTTCCAGTGGTAAAATTAGGAAGGACAAAAGATGTATTTCGCAACATGGAGATAGGTTAAATGAGAGAATTCTCTAAGATTCTACATTTTATTTCAATTTTGACTAATTATGAATACCCCAGGAGAAGGTAAGAACAGAGGTAGCAACAAATTTAGGTTAGTCATATGTAAAGTTAGCTATGAAAAAAAACCCTAACAAAGCTGACAATCCATGTCAGACCAATTTTTACTATTGAGAAATAAAGGAAAGAAAAGAAAGCTACCCATATACATCTATTTGCTGTAAGCACTTGGAAAATGTATGCTATTAGGAATCCTCAACAGCACCTCTGCTTAAGAAGTTAAAAAAAGCCCAGTATGTTAGTCTTACTAGGAGGGAATGATGACAGTGCCAACAACATAAAACATGTTTATGCCTTTAAAGTAGGTCCGCACTTCAACTAGTATGTTCAATGTGCTGGGCTACGTTTTAGCTATCACTTTGCTATCTCAAAAACAATAGGGCAGAATCCAGGAAAGAACAACCAAAGTGACCTATGGCATAGCAATTATATCTGTAGGAGGAAACATTAAAAATGATAGGAGTATTTTTAGGTGATTTAATTTAAGTGCCACTGAAATCAACAAGTGGCTTGGTGATATGAGGAAAAGTGATATACTAGAAATAAGGAAAATATAGGAAAAAGCAAACGCACACACTTCTCCTTACCTATACTTTAGGTTCACCCTATACTTTAGGTTCACCCTATTTAATATGGCATATTTATGATCATCTTATCACAAGTTATCCCCCCACTTATTTCTTCTCATGATAAAAAGTCACAGAGCTACTGCTACAGAAAAGTTTTTTAATCCTCAGCAAGTTACACAGCTAATATGCTGGGGTTCTTAGTTTATTAAATATTTTAATAGGCTAAAAAGTGTTCAGTAATTTTTTCATTACAGGAAAATGTTTTAATTCATGGAGATTAGAAGCAAATCTCTCCTTTTTCTTTTCTATGCTGTAGGCACATCCCAAATTGGGAACGATTTTGTACTGTTTAGCTGCAAAACACCCCAATGTATTTGTTCCTAAAGGGGCTGGAGATAATATTTGGGGTTTTTTGCCCTCTGTTTGTCCCTGACCAAGCACATCAAAATACAAACTGGTTCACTTCAGTTTAGGGACAGCCAAAACTTGCAGTTTGTGTTCTAAGCAAGTTTGAAAGCAGACATTGGCAGCAAATCAGAATGAAAAGGAAAATGTGAAAACAAGTTGTTGAAAAAATGTTGTTGATGAAGATGATGATGACAATAATAATAACCAAGTATTTCCTCCTTTTAGCTTAAACAAAGACACGTGCTTTGTATGGAAAAACTTCTAGAGGATAAACTGACAGACCTGTTGATACCCACACTATAATTTCAATTCTCCTAAACAAAAACCAACCAACCAAATATGGGTAATAAAAACAGGCACTTATTTTAGATTATGAAACTGGTAACTAAATTGACTAGGTCTTTTTGGGGTTGTCTATTTTTAAACTTGGCAAGAAAATACCAAGAGAATAAATAGGGATACCCCATCTGCACTCATGTATAATCAGTTATGAATAATACTACAAAAAAAAAAATCAAATTAAATCTTACACCATAGATAAATAAAGGATGCTTCTGGAAAAATAAAATATTTATACTGTGTTTTCTTTAAATATCAAATGAGGCTCAAAACTCATGCACAATTAGCCCTTTCTACAGGATTAAATTTTTTAGGAATTAAGTTCCGATTAAGAAAATGACATTAACATAGGTTTCCTGATTCTAGTGACTTACTAAAGTTCCCAACCTTGGCATTGGCTTGCTTCCTTTGGTGTCTAAATAAACGAATCTTCTCTGTGACAGAACCAAAAAAAATAAAAGGGAAAGTAACAACTTGACTAGGAATTAGCTTAGGGCACAGGCCTCTCAAGTCTTTCAAACCATCACTGCATCTAGTTCAAACGTCAAAAGTTAACATGCTAAACAAAGAAAAGGATTAGGGAGAAAGAACACAGAAGTTTTAGAGATAAAAATTCAAAAGGACAATGACAAAGCACTAGAGATTTGACTGACTGAATATTTTGGGTGTTGTTGAAAAACCATCGAAAAAGAAGGAATCTGAAAATAAAGTTTGAGAAAACAGGCTATAGATCTGACATGCTCTGTAGCACGTAATAGCTGGGAAGTTTTTTAAAAATGTACCTGTTATACAGAAACTTAGTAGGAAACACTAAGTATCTCTGTGTTATTGGTGGGTTAGAGCAGGCAAATGTTCTCTATGCAACATCTAGAAAACTATTCCATGATCCAGGAAAAGCTGAGGGAGAATTTGAACTGTATGTGTGTTTTTTATACATATACTTTATATGTAAACTTGACTTTCTTTTAAATTATATTATAGATGCATATTATATAAAATTGTTTTTCTATTTCTGTTAAAACCTCTACATCAGTAAAACACTGCTATCTTGGAAAACATATAGCTGCTAACAAAGAAGGTGTGGGACAAAAAGGATGAAAACATCCTTTTCCTAATACCTCCAGTACATTTTGTGAGATCTTATAAATGCATCATCAATGTTTTTCCACAGTGGCACTTGACATTTTTTCATTCTAATGTAGTAGCAAGTGATTACCAGCTTTACACTTAGACCTGGGCATGGTACATGTTTTCTTCTGGAACAGTCTTCACTGAAAATGCTTATTAATAGGTATGCTTGATAGGCACACTTCAAAATTTTCAGCAGGATGCTACAAAAATATTTTGTTTTCATATGCTAAATTTCTTGGAGCATTGATCTTTTATGATTTTTTATGTTTAAAAGCTAGGACTTGAAGTGGTAGCTGGTTTTAACTATTTGGCAATAGTAGCATTTAACAACTAGAACCACACGTTGCACTCAGCAGTGACAAATGGGTCAAACTGACCTCTGCAGGACTGCCTGCACTGCCCTAGCTGACATTTCTTACATTAGCTGAATCTTACACTCACTATGTGTCTTTCTGTAAGGCCAAGGTTCATTCAATCTTAAAAATAAGAGTGCTTAAAGATATTTAGCTGTGACAGCTGTTCCAGATTACAAAGTAAGTGGACTTGGACAATCTCAGGTAGACTCTAGTAAGACAAGGCATACATAAAAAAACATTACTTTTTCCAACTTCATCATAAGAATTGAAGAAAACTGGGTTGGAAGGGACCTTAAGAGATCGTAAAGTCTCTTCATCCCCTTTCCCCACCCCAAAGTACGATTATTTATACCTAAGTCACTTCTGAACACTTCTAATTTCCTCTTTGAAGCCTCTGGTACCCAGTTCCATATTCCTTCTCTGTTGGCATACAAATCAGCACTTAAATATCCAGAAAGGTTTCATTTTTTTCTGTTGTCTGTCCTAACTCCTCCTGCTGAAATACTTGCCAATTATTTCTTTTCCCATTCCCAACAGGCTTGGGAAAATTTTGTTCCCATCTTCTCCACACAGTGTTGTGAAGTCTATCATAATTTCCCAATGTGGTTTCTCTCTTCTCAACAAACGTAGTATTTTTAGTCCCTCCTCAGTCTTCAGAAAAGGCCAGTTAGGAGAACTGGTTGGAGGACAGAGCTTGCTTTCACCTACAACATTCCTCTTCAGTATGCTTTCGCAACCATGTGTCTTTGTCACCTCACATTCAGCTGGTGACCTGCCACAATTTCTGGAGTCTTAGGAACAACTGCATATCCAGTCATCACCACCTCACATTTACACCAATGATGGTTCATTGTAACTTGTCTCAGAACATTTCACCACATTATTAAGTGACATAGAAACACCAATCATGCCTCCCATTTTCATGCCATTGCAGATTGATATTTGGATGGGAAGAGCAACATGCCTGAAGAGTATGTTATATCTGTACAGCCCCTTCAAGAAAGCACAAATATAGTCTGCCCGCAGACTGGGTGGATAGGAGATACTGGAGATATCACTGAGTCTGCCTCTAATGGCAAAGTTCAGCCTCTGCTTAACACAGACTTCCACTTCACAGGGCAGTATGTTCCAGTTGAACGAAATACATGATACCTTGTTCACTACGATGTCTTTAAATATCTTGCTGCAAAATAAAAAAATACCTTTTAAATTGTAATTCCTGGAAGTCCAGATTGATACAAAAGCAAAAATATTTCTCTCATGGTGGCACAAATAAAATGACATGCACAGTAACAGAACACTACTTGAAGGGTGCCTATCTCAAGTTATTTCACTGCCATCAGTCATGTTTTACCTCTTGGTTTAATGTACCTATAGTGTAGTCTAATGCCAACTGGCATTGTGTCACACACGTCTCCAGAAAAAGTCTGATGGTACTCTACATGGGGATGGTAGTGCAAGTAGTGTAAAGCTTCCATTCAAATGGGATCCTTTGAAGACACTTTTCAAAAATCGATTACTACTTAAAAACTGCAAGAGTTTGGGGTGGGATTTGAAGGTCCTTGTTGTTTTGCTTAGCTACAGTACTTATCACACCAGGGCCCCCAGTCCATCCTTTAATACCATACCACAAACATTAACAACAGTTTATCTGAATTTAGCTAAAATATATTTTTCTCTGTAACAACAGAGAAAGAAAAGAAACACATCATATATGACTATGTCTGGAATGTTTAAAAAACCCTCTTTTAACAACTGTATATGAAAATAAATCCACAGTGACTAGTTTTAGGGAATAGCTACTAGAAAAGTGAGGAGAATGGACAATCTACTGTATCAGAAAGAGTCTGTTTTGTCTACTAAAAAGAAGATTCAAAGTTCACAGTGTAGACTCTAGAACACATTTGAGAAACAAAGAGGAATAGTTAAGACTATGTAAGCTAGAACATGTACCATCAAAACTAAATTAGAATATACTTAGCCTGTAAATCGGAATTTGGCTGATAATCAAAGGAATGAAGTTCTGTAGTGGCTTTCAAATTTGAGATGGACTATGATACTTTTAGGAGAGGAATTATGTTACATGACTCACTTAGATGAAGTTCTTATAGAAAATCTTTTTTTTTAAACATTGCATTGAAAATTTTAGTCTTCTAAAATGTGTAAAGTGCCTAGTTTTCTCCAAATTCTGAAGACTACATATTAGTCAAGTAATGCTTCCTCAACATAATTACCAATGATTTTAATGAATTTTTGCTTGGATTTATAGATTGTAATTTAAACTACTGGCATTAGATACAATTGTGGTTTTTTTTTTTAACCTGTTTACATGAAACATAAATGTAAAGGCATATTTTGGACACCTGCATTTACAAAAAATATCTGGAGGCCACTTTCACAATTTTTAGCTTATACTATTAGTTACTCAAAAATCCAAAGGCAGTCATTAAATGTGGAGAGAATTCATAACTGTACATGCAGTTTTAGAAATACACTGTAAATATCACTGTCATCTCATCCTCTATGCTGTACAAAGACAGTAAACTCCTACGAACTAAATTTAGAAGTTACATAACCGCATCGCAGCGAGATTTAGTTGCACAACTTCAAACAGATTTTTAACATCCGTAATAATATTTAAGATGCTGCCTTTTCTTATACGGATCTGCTATATGAAAAGCATAAATACCTTACCCATAGAATAAGAATTCAAGACAGCAGTACCACAAAGTTTTTAGCAAGACTGCTTCCAAAAAGATTCTGTGAAACCCCACAGGAGCCTACCAACTTCTACAAGCCACGCTACAGGGACCTGATGCTTTTCAGCTGAAGGCACTATCTCTCTGGAGTGATCTTTTTGTCAAGAGCATTGGGAATGTACTGTAGAAGTGCAACAATTGGGGCTGGAATAATGTAAAGAAGAAATAGCAACTTCTGATGAAAAGTAAGACATGTCACATTTAAGGAGCTAAAGAGGAAATGACAAAGGACTGCAACATCAGTCTTGAAAGATGAAAAAATTGATTAACAGAAGCAAAACGTAAAGGACAAGTGAACTGAAAAGTAAAGTAAAGCAAAATAGTATGTAACAAAAAGGAGAATATAACCATTTAGGAAGTGAAAAGTTGTATCAATGACAACGCTTGAGGAATATTATTCATTAAAACGTAATTGCTTATTTTTCCATCAGTTCCCCCACGACTGGCTCTGTACGAAAGTAGGGAGGCACAGTCACCACTCAGAAGTGTTTCCTGTTGCATGATCCATGCAACCAGTAAAGGCAAAAAAAAATAGGAAAACAACACCATGAAGTGTTGGATTGCTGGACTTGCCTGTCACTTTCACAAGTTTTGGAGTACTAGGCAAAGCCAAAATTATTTCACTGTATTCTCACAATAGAGCTTCTCTCAATGGGAATACGCTCAGAGAAATCTGTAACCGTTTAAAATCCTATGCTTCCTAGATGTCCCTCTTTTCATATAAAAATAAAAATCAATTGTTGTCACGAAGTCTCTTTGCCCATTATATTCCTTAAGTTAGATTTATGAATAAAAATGTGTGAAATTAAATTATACAGACATTAAAATATCATGTGATTAGGTGAAACATTTTTGATGAACAAGGATACCCAGAAATGCTGCAATTGCTACCACATTCATCTGCTCAATTACATGCTTCTCACCTATTTAATAATGCTTGTTACATCCCTGTTAATTGATGTGTTCAGAGTTTATTTTCTTATACACTACATCATGTCTTATACAATGAACAAGAGAGTTGGATCATAGCAGCTTCCTAGAACAGAACAAGCCTCCAAGGTAAATGCAAAGAGATCATGAAATGGGACAATGCAATGATAACACACACACACACAAAAAAAAAAGAAGGAAAGACAGGGGATTGGAACATTATGAAGTTAAAGAAACAAGGGAATGAAAGGGATTAAAACTGGAATGATAGGTAACCTACTGTAAGTGGTGTGAAAGCTTAACAGTGGGGGACTGGAATAATCAGATATGGGAACGGCCTGACAATGGAATGCGTTCAAACTGAAGCACCTCAAAAGTAAATGATCTTAGAGCAGAATAATCATATTTGCCTCTGGGAATAAAATTTAAAGATAAAAAGTTTGAAAAAAACCCTGCAAGTTTGATGATTATGCAGATAGAACTGCAGAGAGAAATGATCCAGTCAGGACAAGAGTGGGAAAGGTAAAGGAGTGGGGTTGGGAACGACAGCAGAATACAAAGGGAAAGGTGGCTGAAACCACAGATGGTTCGAACTCACCTTTTCCCACAAAGAATCGAAGATGAAGGACTACACTGGATAAGCTCATTTTTCTAATTGCACTCAGATTGCCTCTTACAATTACTAATTTGGACCCCAAAAAATATTCTTTCTCATAATAACCTAACACAACATTTTCTGGAGATGGCTTTAAAGATCGTGAGACACATGCGTTTCTTGACATTTGGTTTCGTACAATTCCTGTCTTACAGAGTACAGCATCACAATAGCCAAATACAGAGTCATAAGACAAGTATATGTGAATTCACTTTCTTTAAGAAGTGACACAAAATATTAACTTTGATCTTCACTGCACTTCTAAAAAGCAATCAGTAATTACAGTTGTTCTAGAAATTAGTATGACATAATTTTCTCCAGGATTCTGGATCTGCTCTTCGGAACTAGATTATTTTCATAAGCCAATTGAGAATGCAAGGTGTTAGTTACATTGTCCTCAGTCTGTACTCTCATACAGCATGAACAGGGAAAAAACCCCGATGACAATCCCTTGCCATAAAACCTCACTACTAGGCTATGTGCTTTCCCTACGTCCTTTGGTAACTCCTCCTACTTCTTATTTTATGAGCCAGTGAGTTTTAACCACCCCACTTTTTCCTACAGTGAGATGTTTTATGATGAGCAGTTTCATTCTGTTTCCTTGACTGCTCTGAACAGTCTTCCAGATTAAAATTTTACCTTTTACCCACAATGAAGTAAAATGGCATTACGCTTGATGCATGTGCCAAAATATGAACACGTGGACAAGAGATGCACCAAGTGTTTGGGTGATAAAATACCAAGGTCTGTGCCAATTGCAACAATCACTTAAGTGTGATCAATCTAGTACAGATGCAGAAGGAAACATTGGAAAAACAGTGGAATTTGATTTCCATCCCTGATAATCCATCCCAAAGAGTGAGAACTCCTGAATGTGTAACAGAGACCGAGAAAATTAACACCACAAAGTTGATTTAATTTTGATCCTGATTTCATTTAATAATCTAAATTTATTGGCCTTGAAGGAACTGACTTTCAGATTCCTCCAAAACTCTTCAGCAATACACCAGCTATGACATGCACAGTATAAAGAAGCTGTGTTATCACTAATGCATGAACTCTCACTACTGTCCCTAAGTATCATTCCATGTGTTATTCAATGTTGTCACTTCTTCAGGGATGATAAAAGTCCTTCCACAGCATGCCCCAACCATGCAGCATTATTTGCACTTGTTCGGATGCATTTTCAAAAAACTGAAGGAAGGAACAGAATCTTAAGTATTGATTTAAATGAAAAGATAATTGTCTGACATTGATTGTTGACAACTGATGTTAGAGGAAATTGATTTTGAACAGAACATATATGCCCACAGTAAGTAACATGTTTTCTCAGTCAAGATTTATGTTAGGGGAGCACTTAAGAGCCCACGTCAATCTACCAGAAATGGGATTTGAAGACCAACCAAAGACAGAACTTGGATTTAATACTGCTAAAACACAGAAAGTAAACCTAGGATTTGAGACCCCACTAGTGACATGCTGCATGTTGGATCACAGAAACAGACTGGGAATGGAAATGGACAGTATCTCAGCTACCCGGCCATGGTTATATTGATCACCTAAAACTTACCACAGTATTTTTAAGTGTTCCAGAAGCACAAGAAATGGTGCAGATTATATATCATTACCCAGGGCAAAAACTGCAAAGCTTTTAAAGTGCTACTGCTGTAAATACACTGACTAGGACTCACTGCACCTAACAAGGATTTAAATGCTATACATTTACTTGAGGTTACATACCTACCGTCTTTCTCTACTCAAACAGCAGACACTATTTTTAAAGCAAGATGATTCACCCACCTATGTCAGATACCTGTCCACAGATGGGGAAATTGATGACTCTAACTGCTCCTACTGCTCTATTTCAAAAACTAGATGTGAAGTATCAGGTTCAAATCAAAATAATTTCCCCACTTTCTGATAACATTCTCATGCTCAAAAGCACAGAAATACTGACTGCTGTACATAATTTTCATTGTTTTTAAAAAGAAAAATTTATGCTAAAAAACTCAATATGAACATACTGAAGTAAGAAACTTCTGCTATCATATATTTATCTGATAATACATTCAGTACAATTCTTAGAACGTCATGATTGGCTTTCACACCGTCACTGAGACACTCTTCACATTTCAACCTGATACCAAACAAACGTTTCTCCTTGGAAGCTTGTCTAGAATCCAAACCCTGCCCCTTCTCAACAGAACACTCCAATCTCTAAACTGTATACAACCTCTTGCCTCTTTCCCTAATGCAGTGCTCCATTGCTACCGGCTCCATGCCAGCTCCAAGATGGCAGCCAATGCAATTGCTCAGTGTATTTTTGGTGTCATGGTTAACACAGTTTCCTGGGCATCAGGAGATGAAGGTTTAAACTGCTTGGAGATTAATAGAGCCACCTACTTTATAGGTTAGTGTAGTAATTATGACCCACTCAAAAACACTCCTCTGAGGGAAAAACAGCCAGACTTCCAGGGTGACCCTTCTCAGAAAACTATAAGTAAGTGAATACTGGTGGGCAGCAAAGTGTTTCTTTTTCTTGTTTTTTCTTATTAACTATTTTTCATTAAAAACCCCCACAACCTGGGATTATGTAGTCTGTGTTAAGTAATGTAAAATTTTAATTATCTCCACTGTTTGCCATATTCCTTATTTGCTTTATTTCTGTCCTGTTGTCCCTATGTTCTTTTCTCAATTTCTCAAGTAACTCTTTAAAAACACAACGGGCCCTAATCAACATGGTCACGGAGGCAAGGAAGAGGCATCTCTTCTTCCTTGGTCCTCTGCTTCTCCCTTCCTTGCCTTTTCTTGCAGATTGCATTCACATTCATTTTTTCATATTCTTGGCTCCCTCGGCAAAGAAAAGGCAAAAAATTTCACAAGTGAGCAGGTATCTAGACATAGCTGGTACCTCTGTGTTGATGGTTCACGATCTCACAAAAGCCTAGTAATCTTGCACTAAATTTGGCGCAGGGGATGAATGAGCATAACCTTTTTCTCCAGTGGTATCTCAGTACATTTACATTCTGTTGCTTCAATCTATCAAGAAGCGAGCAACATGGTCATAAGTTTCAGAGTCACCATGACAAGTCCAAAACTGCCAGTTTTGACAAATGACTTATGATAGAAACGAGAGAGGAAGGCTGAGTCTCGACTTAGGGCGCAGCTCAAGTTATTTGCCTGTTTTACAGGCAAGAGTTGCTATGGTATGTTGTATTTTAGCTATAAACACAGCTATAAATGTAGCCATATCTACATAATCATATGCACAGATATCTCAGTTTATCCTGCGGAATGGCAGACAGTACATAGGATATGTAAACAGATCTGCCAAACACTTACAAAACAACTTTAATAGCAAGTGTCATTCTTTTCTGTAAAGTAGCTGTTTTTAACACACATGATCTAACTCTTGTTTGCTCTTTAAAGTTTTATTGTCTTGGCATTTTATACAGGAAGAGAGCATTAGCATACTCAGGAGAACTGCTAAAAGTAAAAGGCCTCAAGCTACCCACTGCATGGTTGATAGCATAAAGCATGGGATATAAAAACTTTTGTCTGATTGCTCACTTTACTTGTTTTAGAGTAGTGTTACTCTCAAGAGCATATATTCATGTTCTTTCTACTTCAAGTTTTATTACTTCTTTTGTATTATTTAATACATCTAAAGACACTTCCAAAAGACAAATTTTTCCATTTTGAAAAAGTAATGGTTTGGAACCTGATAAAATACATGAATGTTCACAGCATATTATTTTCAAAGGCAAGTAGAATAAATGTGCAATAAAACAATTAAATGCGTGACAATAAACATTTCTGTGTGATCACAGACATATTAACATGCCAAACAAAAGAAGAAAAACTCGGCAAAAATATTTCCCCTAATAAAGGTCAAATCAAAATGGATTCTCCACACATCAGCACATAAGTAAAAGGGGAGTTTGATCTCAATTACTGTTACTACTAAATATCCCACTCTAGAAATTAAAATGAACGTTAAAAATGTGAAAGAGAAAATGGAATGAAAAAAGGCAAATCAGATCAGCTATTTTAAACACAGGAAGAAAAAAAAAAAGAAAGAGACCCTAATTAAACATACACATTAAAAACCCTCCTACAGTAAACTTAAATCTAAGTCTACTTAGATATCACACTGCTAATTATTATATAAATAACCTGGGAAACAATACCTCCAAGATACATGTTTTACTATTTAGTAAACAAGAAACTGCCACGTTTGACACCGCTGATTAAGGCCAGGCATTTCTAAAGCTTCAGACACATTTCTGAAATCCACAATACATCAATTTTTAATACTTCCACTCTCTCAGCTCCATTAAAAAGATGGTAGGGGAAAGATTTTAGAGTAATTAATGATATAGTTAGCTGCTAAATATTAATAGGAATCGTAGTCTTGCATAAAATATAACATATAAACCTTGCCAATACAGACGCACCAGTAATTAAACTTGAATATGTAATTACACTGATTTATACGACAGGCAAAAAGTTACACTTTACTGGCTTCTATGTAAACTGTGGGCAACAGTTAAACTTTGCATTTTACGGTTTATATAAATGAGCAATATCTCTACTACAGTTCATAAATGGTTTAGAGACTCATAGTTAAAATTACAACTAATTCCAGCCTGGACATTCTGACTATACCTTACAAGCCAGGCTTGTGAAAATGACCACAGAGATCAGCCTCCCATTGCACAAAATGCTTGCAAGCAAGTTGAAGAGGTTTTTAAAAAAAAACCAAACCAAAGCAAAAAACCCAGAAAAGAAGGCAAAAAAAAAGCTTACACCAATCTTACTACAAAGTAAATGAAGACTCATCTATTTAACTGCTTAAATGTAAATGTTTAGTTTCAAACATACAGTTCCAGATGTTTCACTTAACATGTTTCAAAGCACTTTTGAGTAATATTGTGTCTTAGACTAAGGCATCTTTTTTCTTGAGAGGATGCTAACTGCACTTACATGTGAGGCTGAGGAGAGCAGCCCGGACTGCTATTTCCATTACTGTCAATGTGATCCAGCGAACCATTGAGATCTTCATGGACTGCCTGCAGTAAGCCACTGGATGCGTTATTTATCAATCCTGGGTTACTAAGCAATGGTAAACTACTCTCTGCCAGCGCAGCCTAGCAAAGTGAAGAGTAAAAATAAAATTGTTAGTCCATACATACACAAATCACTTCTAAATGTTCATACACATATGAATGCACGCACACAAAGCCGTTCACTTTGGGTAGTTGTAGAGGTGGTCAGAAGGACTTTGTGCTTTTTCCAATTATTTTCACGTTCTGAATAAAACAGCATCTCTACTTCTGGTTTACTGTTTCTCTTATACAGGTTTCATTATTTTTTCCATTATTAACTGTGTTCTGATATTCATAGCACTTTCTAATTTTACATCATTTTTTGACTTTGAATTACACTTAACCCCTGTGCCCTTCCACACAATGTATGGCTCCTTTGTAATGCAGGCAGCTGCTACACTTTAAAAAATGACCAGAACTTAACTCAAAATAAAAAAAGTCCTGACATTTGCCTCTTCTGCATAAAAATTATATATTATAATTAAACTTTAAAGTTTTTGCCATGAGCACCATGTTCCCCAACACTATGATGTGAAATCATTTATGACAGCTTAGATAAATATTAATGCATATCCACATGCATTTGCAAAAGCTTCTATCAATCTAACATTTGCAGCAAAACTGAGTGTTCCAGATTTTGCCACAGGGTGTCCTTCTTGCTTCTTCACATCAAAAGTAGCATGAATAAGAACTTGCAGTGCTAGGTAACACAACTTACTTGGATGATAAACC
>JAKCOX010000003.1:38460238-38465238 GCA_022605575.1 Laterallus jamaicensis coturniculus | reverse complement strand
TGTTAAAAGGTCAGAGAAAACAAATAACACTTCATCTTTTTGTCAATAAGAGAATTGAGGTCACAGTTGCCTCGACAGTAACAAGTTACTAAGACCATAAATTAGAAGGCCCATAGTGTCTCTTTAAAGTCCTGTGGACACTGTTAGCAATGGACTAGTGCCAACAGCTGTGAAGGGGTGAAGGGTCCTCAAAGCACAGTGCCTGCCAGGATTGTCTACACACTTCATCCTTTCCCACTGAGGTCCAGTTAGTGCCCCCTGCAATCTGCCATCATCAATCTAATTCAATAGAGTGACAGAGCCCAGGCAGTGTGAAACGCTGAACTCTGCCACCGAGTCGGCATCGACACTGCACTGGGTCTCATTACAACTGATGGACCTTACTTCACTAGCAGTCAGACAAAGCAAAAAAATGGCATAATTGGTCACACTGCAAGCTAAATCTTCACTTGGACTGTTACATTACAGCCTAGCCTTTGTAAATGGTAAACAGTTCTTAAGAAGCCTTTAAATTGCTTTTAGAAAACATCATGTCACAGAAACCTGTACTTTTTCCTAACTAATACCTTTTCCAATCATATGCTACGTAAATACGTCCAGTTTCTGACTCAAACAAATTAAGAATTAAAAAAAAAAAAAAAGGAAAGAGGAGGAAGTATTTGAAGTATGTAACTTGTTGATAAAACCAGCAGAAATGCTCAAAATTGTGTTCTTGTGATATGGCTTTGGATATCCACAACCCAATTACAACTTTAATTGCAACAAGAATCACTTGGTGCCATTTTCCAGAGAGTTCTGTCATACTTTCTTGTGTGAACTCAGCTCAAGAAAGTATCTGCATGCTGAGATTAGAGCAAGGAAATTCCTAAGTAATTTTAAGAAGAGGAAACCACCTGTACTACTGCAGGTATTTTGGCTGTGCTGGATATAATTTGGTCAGTGCATCTTAAAGAATATCTGTGGCAAGGGGTGACAAAAAGGTTTCTTAGGCATCACATCACATTACATGTGTGACGCTTTAGAGACACGTTATTTGCCATGACGTAAATTCCTAATAAACAAATTAAGCTAACACTGCCCTGTAAATCTTGTAAAAGAAACTGCAGCTTTGCCTGGGTTTATAAAGCTTTCATTTTAAGCTTGTGACAATAAATGGCATTATCGTACGCTTCTCTCATCGCTTTGGGCTTCCAGCATTAAAGTACAAAAGACCCAAAGAGTTCTCCTTGGCTGAAAGAAGAACAAATATCCTTACATGCGTGAGAACAGTGGGACAATATGCTAAAAGGCGAGAAAGCCGAAGGGTCTTTATCCTTCTTTCTTCACACATGGCAACAAACGGGGAAAGGAGGGGAAATTTCAGTCCCTCTCCCCTGCTCAGAGGGGACAGGACTCCTGAGGAACACCCTCCTGGGGTTCCCACACAGGCCCTGCACGGTCGTCCTGGGCTGCCAAGGTTTGCACCCAGCCTCAGTAGCCTGGTTAGCGTCCCCTCAATACTGGGAGACCCCAGGGGTACTCAGCACTTCTTCCACAGGCTGGAGGGAGCATTCACAAACATGCAGTGACCTCTAATGGTTAGAGCCTGAACAGGGCACCCGAGTGCTGCCGTCCCAGATGCTGAGCTCCCTGGGGACCCCCCCAGACTGCGTTGGACATTACACTGTCTGCTGGCAGTAAAATGCCCACCATCAGGCTGGGGGTCCTGTTTTTGGGTGGAGATACGCTCTGCTACTCCCTTTGTCCCACAGAACAACATAGGCAAGTGTGGAATTGGAAGGGGAAGAAGGAGGAGGGATCCTGACCCAGCGTTTCGAGGACTGAAAAAGGCTTGGATGCAGTCTCTTCCCCAGGGACCGCATTTTTCATTCGTGATGAATGGCATTAGGGTCTTAGTTCAAGCAAAATACTGTACACAGTGCTGATGTTAGATAATTACTGCCTAACTTGCAGTGCAAAAAAAATCTTCAAGTAAAAAAAAAAAACCCTCTTGTTCATGAATATCAACAAATTTCATGTGAGAAACATATGGCTTTAAGCTCAAGTCACTAAGGCTTTTTCACTAAATTTTCAATTCAGTTTAGGTTAATAGCAAATAGGTGATAGGACATGTCACAAACCTGTATTTCTAACTGCTGAACCACTTGCATTTGCACCCGACACTGAGCAGTGCTTCTGTCATCCAATGCATGTTCATTGTTAAGGTGCCTGGAGAAGAAAGACAACATTATTAAGACACTGTTCAGATGAGGAAAATTTCTTTCAGAATTCATTTTCCCCTTCTATGCATATGTCTTACATTAGCTTCATTGGGGGTTATGCAAAAAGACCTAATCAGAGCATGCCTTAGATACAACAGTTCCAAAAAAACCCAAACTGATTATTTCATTTAGTTCTACAAAGTTTCTCAGTGTCGACTGCTAGATACCCAGTTCCTATCTTCCAGGTCACATATGCCATCTAAAGGCCAATGTAACTGTTTAACAGTATTTCGTAGAGACACTTTACTGATTTCCACTCCCTGTTGCTGGTACAGACGAGCAGAAAATCACCCTACAAATGATTCTTCAAAAGACAGAATTTCTCTTAGGCTGCTTACACAACTGAGAATTAATGTAGACTTTGTTAAGCTTTCTCTATCTGCTCCTCTTTAATCGTTAAGCAAAAACAACAACAGAACATCCGTTCCCCCTTCCCCAGAACAGAGCTGCAGGGGAACATCACTGATTTTCACTGCAGTTTCCAGAAGTAGCCTCTGAAGATGATGATGATGGCAGTGATCAAGCTTCCCGGTCTGAGGAAGAGTGCAGAAAAATAGAGGCAGGGGAAGGAACAGCTACACACCTTACACACACAGCAAGCCTCCTGGGAGATACTGAGGCTGGTTTGGAAAATCAAAACCCACACTCGGCAATGGGGAAAGAGGACCTCAGCGAGCAGCCGTCTGTAACTGAAGGACAGCCCAGTCCCGAGCGGCTGTCCCCTGTACCGTAGGTTTCAATCGAGCACAACTTTACAAAGCTCATTTAACACTGTTTTTTGAAAGACAGTGGTTTCGGTTTTTCCTCTCTTTTTCCCAGGATCAAAGCAGTCCCTTTTTGAGCTTTAACAGTGGGTTTGCTGCTCCACTGAGAAGAAACGTAAGGATCAGGCTAAAGAAGGAATGGGAGCAAAGGAGTTTTGTCTTTGAATGTGGATTTACTGGCTATTTCCACTGTAGGCACAAGGGGTAGGCTTTGCAGGGACCACGGTCACAGATGGTCTCCCAGTTAGACAAAATAAGTTATCCATACCACGGAGGAAATGTATCTTCTTTTTCTTTTTTATCAGAATTAATCAGGAAACTGTGTAGTTATTTGTTTGGTAGCTCCAATGGGAAAAGGTGTTTGTCAGAAACAGTGGAAAAATAGAGGGGACCGTATCTCACTTTTACTAAAATTTGTCCCTTTTATATAAATCATGACTTTACAGTCATGACAGGGTTTTCGGATGACCAAAGTACAACCGGTTCTGCTGTCCCCCAAGGCTGGGAAAGAGATGGAAGCTATTATGAAAGTCCTTGCTCATTCTTTTACCATAAAATGGTTTAAGACTATACATGTAACTTGTTTAGTAGTTTATGCTAAGTTCAAGCATCACCCAGGACACCATATTTCCTCCAGCTGAGTCATAAACCCTCTCATTTATTTCTTTTCAGAGGAGTTGACTTCTTTCCCCCCACTGTTGCAAAAAATGCATGATTAGTATAAAAACTAGGTAGTTGCTCAGAGAGTACCATTCACTCTTCTGGAATTTTGATTCAAAAGAATTTTACTCTCTTGGTGCATGACAGTGTGTGTCATCTGTTGAGATAGTGGTTTACTGTTTCAAGTTAATCGTGTACAAAATTGCTATATAAAGGACTGGAGACAAATTTTAACCTCTGTATCATCACCACTACCACCAGTACACACCACTGTGTCTCCACATGCATGTACGCTTACCTGTGTATGCACATGGGGATATGTGGGTAACGCACCTCAGCAAGCAAAGGCCTAGGTATAAAAGATCTCCAGGCCTGAGTTTGAGGTTACTGCCTACTCATGATTATTTATTAGTTATTACAACCCCATATGTTTGCGTAACACCTTACAAAATAGATACAGACACAGTCCTTGCCCTGAGGAACTTTAAATGTAACGGCAGCACGCAGTGTGGGAGAAGAGAGTCCAGTATAATGTAATTTCAATATGATTACACGGTAACTTGGGAGACTGTTGCATGTTTCTCCAGAGTTAACACAGTAATCTTCAGAAACGCGTGAGATGCACGCATCCCTCATGCCATACTTCCACATCATGTGGTTCCTTGTGCTGTGCATTTTGGAGAAAAGCTATTTTATGGAAACATTAGGAGTGTAAAACTTGTTTTAAGAATTATTTTTTTTCTGATCTTTTTTTGCCTGTGAAGTAGGCTTGCTTTATTTATCATGCATGTACAGGCAATGTAGTGAAAGAAAAACTAGGTCTAATGCATTTTTAAAAGCCTCTAAAATAACTTTTCTCTGTATAAAGTTGCTGCAGTTTTAGGGTCCAATATGCTGCAAGCTGCCAAGACAGACGTACATTCTTTCCTCCAGAAAGCTGGGAATCATTCCAAAGGGTTTTGGGTTTTGGTTTTTTTTGTTTCTTGTCATGCCTTTTAAGTTATGTACAAGACATGCTGGTCAATTTTCATACTACATTGGCATATTCCTAATCTTTTATCTTGTGTGCATCCTTTATGAATCCTATGTCAACTTGATTTATAATTGAGAATAATAGAAATTTTTTTTAAGGGGAGAAAATATCTTAGAGGACTGGAAAGTGGTCCTAAAGAGCTATCAGTTTGAAAATGTAAAGTAGATCGTGCAATACACTCATTTCGTTATTTTGCTGTTTATTCAGTTGTTGAAAGAGACAAGACTTCCTCCTGATTATACTGGCTACATATTAGGAAGTTAGGAAACAAATTATGAACTA
>JAKCOX010000003.1:38437738-38455238 GCA_022605575.1 Laterallus jamaicensis coturniculus | reverse complement strand
CAAGATGTTATATGTTGCTTTCACATTTTCCAGGGTTATTTGGTTCAGGAAAGCAAGAAGCATCTGTAAACCTAGCACTACACCGCCTTAATCAAAATGGTTTTAGTGATCGTGGATTATAACAAGAGACCTGACATAATGGATGTGCAAAGTCTACCCACAGAATTAGCATCACTATAGGCTAGAAGGACGGTTGTATTTAGAAAATGTAGTTTGTCTTGAAAAGGAGAATGCTCGAGTTAAATGAATTTAAATTTTTAGTATTAATAATACTTAGAACACTACGTTGAATTTGGGGGATTTTGTTTTCCTTTTAATACAGACTTATGTAAATCACGTTCTCTTAAACCCTAAATAAGCCCCTATTTTGACATTCCACTTAATGCACTTATAAACAAAAAATTATTACAAGTGATACCTTGTTAAGATTTGCAAGCCAGTACAACTTCATTTAAAACTGAAACACAGCATGGAAGATGGAGAAAGCATTGCAGCTACTTTATGAAAAGTATTGCTATAATTCTACTATAAAAGTTATTGCAAAACTGAGTACTTCTGGTCTGCTGTTAAGGTGCTTCTGTTATATACCCTGTAGTCTACCATTTGTAAACACATCTTTTTGATGTTTCTGCCAACATCCTGGCAACAAAGCAGTGCAATTTCAAATGAGCTAATTAACTTAATTGTTGATGAAGCATGAAACAGTTCATTCACCCTGTTAGCTGCACCATGACAACATAAGAGTCTCAGCCCCTGAAGTTACTCATCTATATAAGCCTATCTGTAGCTTTCCATTAAGATCTATTGCATGCCAAAATGAGTACGGCTCTTCTGACAAAGACCAGTCCATAATGTACATAGGTAGAAAATCAGTGCTGTTGTTGAAAATTCAAATGAACACAGGAATACTAGTAAATACTTTAATAAAAAAAAGAAGAAAAAATGCAGAAACCCATTGTAGTTGGAAACTACAGATGAAAAGCAAAAGCTTTGTTGCTTGTTGTCTAAATTTAGGCAATAGCTGGCAACACCAAATACTAAAAGTGAAAACTTTTGACATCATTGTTCAGTCCTGAGAGGTGCAAACCCACTTGTTTGCAGTGCTTTTTTTTTTTCTTCCCTGTGTATCTTGTGCACATACAAGAGCAGAAGCAAAAATAAATTAGCAAGTGAGAGTTAAATGGTCACGCTTAGTCCTTTGTGCTTTTTATTTATACTATACACATTAATTCCCACTATACATAAACAGTCAGAATTTAAAGCATGCTTTTTCATACCCCTACTATCCAATATACAATCTAAAGCATCTCTTCAAATATTCTGAGGCTCCATTTCAGTAAAGGATAATAAGAGGATTAAACACTGTGCTATTGAAAGGCCTGCAAAAGTGTTCGACATGAAAGAAAGGATAACAATTTGACCCTCTGCAGATAGCCTCGATTATCCAGTTGCTTGGAACACACACAAAAAACCCAACAACCTCTGACATGGTTTACAGCAAAACTTTGTTTGCCATCTTTCTCTTTCCCTCGCCTTAAACAACCCTGTACTGGTAAATAAAAATCCACCTACTTTAAAAATTGTCCAAAATCTTCACAAACGCTTTCACAGCCAGGCCATTTGCAAACTCCATGACCATAGAGAGTATGGGAGGCCCCAGTCTCCTCATGTGACGAGCTGTAGCAAAAGAATAAGGCATCAGATTCATCTCAAAAGCCATAATCGTTGGAGGCTGCTAGCGCCTGTCAGGTTACGATCAGTGACAAACAGGTCAAAACAGGTCAATTTAGCTCAGAGCAGTCAGAAAAATTTAATCGTTCTATTGAATAGTTCAACTGCCAAGGCTAGATGATGTTCCAATTAGAGAAGAAATAGAGCCAAAGATGACTGTTAATAAAGGATGAAAAAATAAGATGACTGTATAATACCATATGCTAATTCTGCCATATGACCTCGGTGTAACATTTACCTATAAATAAAAAATATACTCAGAAGTGATCAATTCTGAAAAGAAATATCCAAGACAGACAGACAGAATTTATGAATATTGCCAATGTTAGTACAAAATGCTTGGATTTTCTGCTTAAATGTGTATAAAAAATTAAGTTACTGCCTTAAATAAATACTTTTTTCACGAGCATTGATTCCACTAGCTACTTGGCTTCGTAACAAACCCCCAGCTATATTTTTTATTGTTTTGTTTGGAATCTCCAATGTTGTTTCATCCATGTAAAGTTATAAAAGAAACTCAGGGGACTGTCCCATGATTGTGGGTGTCAGAAATGCATCCTAAAGCAAAGAACCATTCTCTTAGACATACTCACAAAAGCGGTACGGACTGAAAGTACTACTATAAAGGCCTTCAGAGAAGGACCAGTTTTTAAATACAAAGTAAAGAAAGAAAACTTTTCTTGTACTCTCACAAGGACCAGAGGCACATAAATTACAGTCTCCTATTATAAATATTAAAATAATTAAATCGAATTTTTATTTGAAAATACAACTGTTTATAATTAGGGTATGTAGACACAAATGAAATTCTATCTTACATTACGACCATCTGCATCTGACTGTATTAATATATTTACTAGTATGCTGTACGGATACCATGCACTCTTGCGTGCATTTAATCCATTACTTAAAAAAATAAGGAACAGTGAAGAACATCTGTCAATGTGTCTGAAAAATGATTTTAACTTTATCCATATGGTTGAATTCCACTGTATTACACTAATGCCACTGAAAATTTGTACGAAACGTGTCAATTGCGTTACTGTCGAGCATGTAAGAAGGAAAATCCAGTGGTTTTCTTTGCAAGAGACAAACAATTTGAGAACTCCTTTAGCTTACTAATTGTTAAAGCACTTTTCACATGGAATCTTCGCGCTGAATTACAGCCTTGACAAGTAAGATAGATGTACGTTTTCTATGAAACCAGCAGCCTGATTCAAGAGGAAGGGCCTGACTGCCACATGTGTTAACTAAAATATGAATGAAACTGCGCCCCTATGTAAGTTAAGTGCCCAAAAATCTGCATTTATACCTCTAAACCAGCCTGCCCTATTGTGGGATTTCTAATTCTTACCAACATGCCCACAAGTTCCTGTGTTAAATAACCCACAGGCAGGCAATTGTCATCATGTCTGCAAAATTAGACGTTGTTGTTGAAAATGATGCCCTAATGATAATTCTAAAAAAAACCCCCACATCAGGTCTCCATGATCATTTAAGTAACCTGTATTAAGTGTTATTTTGTGATTGGAAATAATGTGACTCAAGATGTTAAACAACAGCTTTATGTCAAATGATAAGCACAGTTGAAATCTCGTCAGAATTACCTGTCTCGCCTTGCATTTAGAACTGAAGACTGTCCATTCACTATGGAATGATGAGTTATTGGTGGTGATGCTTTGGAAGTGGTGGAGGAGGTAGTAGAGGAGGAATTGTTAGTAGTGAGGTCTAGCCCTCCATGTTTAATGCCATTGTCTTCCATACTGTGAACTCCAGTCACTTCTTTCCATAACTGCTGAATCTCAGCAGGACTTAAGCCAGCTATAAAATGAAAGAGAGCCCCACTAATATAACAAAATAAAGAGTTTCATATAATGAGCTCAGTGTTATTAATGGATTAATGCCAACAATAAAGCTGATGCTGTTTTTCTGCACAATCAACGTGTAGTAAAACATAAATTCATTTTTCTTCTGTCAGAATTCAGGTAATCTATCTGTCTTCTCTTGTATTATAAATACCCAATTAGAAATCACCGATTTTAATAATATTATACTCTTTCTTCTAAAAACATTGCTCAGGGATCAAAGAGTAAAAGCTACAAAGAACTTGCAACTACTTCTTGAAAAAAACCAAAAAACCCACAACCAACTCTAAATACATGTCTGGACAAAATTTCTGTTGTCTGTTTCATCAATTTCTTGACATGGGAACATAATGCATCCACAGTTATACTCAGGTTTTTTAATTCCTCTTAATCAAACATGTAGTGGGAAATAGAAAAACATTACGCTAAATGATATGAGCATTGATGTTATCTTTAAAGACTTAACGAGAGCAGGGAGTGGGGAAAGAAGACTGTAAGCAGAAAAATCAGAAGACAAAAATGAAATCAAATGAGATCATAACAGGTTTAACATTTGAGCAGAATGTATCTGACTTTAATTAATGACATCCACATATCAATTAGTCCCGTTTAATATTTACAAAAATTGTTCCATGTAGAAATGTGTCTTGAGAGGCAAAACCAAAGTGGCTATTCGGAAGAACAAAACCACTACAATGCAGAGCTAGACACTGGTGACCGCTTTAGCTCTTCAGCACCATTCAGTGGCACCAGAAAAATATAAAGCCAAGCAAACTGGCCCAACTTACAGCACCCTCCTCCACACAGATGAAATTACATGTAGTGCAGGCCATCAAATTCCTCCACTGTTTCTTTTGTCCAGTCCTACTTTGGAAAATAAATAGGAGGGTTTGGCTATGAGAAAGCTGACTCTGTCTCAGCAGACTCCTGGGGTGAGTGGCAGCGATACAAAATTTGAAAAGCTTCTCAAATGTCTATGCTGTATGCACAGGAACATCCTGGATTCTGGCCACCAGATCTTCACAGATAAAGCTTGAATTTGCTTAGTACTCCACTTGTAGCCTAAAAACTTGTAGTTTGCAGGATTCATCCTCGGCTAGAAAGAGCAATGTCTTGTGGAATGTATTCATACATCTGTTTTAGGGTTGTCTGGCTCAAGTTGAGCCCTTTGCAGAGAGTGATGGAAGGTTCCATCACAGTATGCTTCTGCCTGAAGTAAAGACTCCCAAAACACAAGCAAGAGAAGAGCTGTGAGCATTCTCTTATCTCACCACCAAACATGCAGCTAAGTTAGAAACTTCAGCCTTTGAAAAATTAAGGGTTTGTGAGAAATATATACACCTTCTGTCACTGCCAATCTTTCTAAGTTTGACATCTCTCTTTTGAAGAATGTTAAATTAAATGTAGAAAAGAATGAGAATCCCAGAGAGCTTCTTGTGAAAGATTTGGTTTCATGGGCAGGTGTTTCAGCCTGACATGGTTTGGACCACAGGTATCTTAACATCTATTCGTATTTTCTGCATCTCGTCTCAACAAGTGAAATTAGGCAAGACTTGCTCATGGTATCTATATCTGCTGGAGTGTAAGACATTGAAAATACTGTTGTCTGAATTAGAATTTTGCTCCTTTTATCTTATGAAAGAGGTCAAATTTATTGTTTCCTTTCAGAAAAGGATTAAAATTCATTCAAACTTTTAATTGAGGATAGCTTTGTTTGGTAAAGAAAGATGTATTAGAAAGATGCAAATACTGTTTCCACTGTTTGGCAAATCTGTTTATTAGATCATGTTTTACTTTGAAGGCAGAGGAACTCAGACTACTAAAAAGGATTCAACAAAAATTATGAAAAAGCACAGTAAGTTCCTTACTACTTCTCAGTAGCTGTCTCACCATGAAGTACACAAAGCTATTAAAAATAGACTAGTAGTAATTTACAGACATAATAATTTCTTGAGGTAGTGTGGAAACAAATTGGTTGGAAGGTATTAATTTATTTTTTTAAATTATGAAAGGAGCTCATTTTTAGACTACTATTTTGGGTCCTGCTTCTCTGCCTCAGCTACCAACACCCATTGGCAAACTCAGTTAATGACAAAGTGAAAAAGAGCTGATTGGAATGTAAGCCTTAAAACTGGAGTTTATATTATATTTGTACAGTGAAAGCTAGGTTTTAAGGAAGCAAGCAAAGAAGCCAGGCTCTAATTTACTGCATTAGAGAGATGGGCAAGGGGAGTGATGGTAATACTAGTTGTAATTGTTTAATGAAGGTTAAGTAATTACTGCCATGTTCATGAGGTATGTTCCAGCAACACTGCAAATAACCCATTTTAGTGTGGTAAATAATAGTTACCCGTAAATGTAATCACAAATCAAAATGAAAAGTAATGTATTCATTTAGGTGGCATGATATACACAGTACATTATTTACTTCAAAGTCTTCCCTTCCTCCTGCTGGTGAACAAAATAAACTAATTTTGTATTGGAAAAAAAAAAAGGAGAATAAACTCATCTGTTTGAATAATCAGAGGGCAAAATTATCCTATTTTAAAGTGAGAAAATCCTCATTGGAGATCATCAAACTTTGAGTGCTGGGGTGGGCTGAGTGAGAGCCTCCCCAGAAGCTGGGTAAGCAAATGAGGTCTGGGAGCAGCTGGAGCAATAGCCCTTCCCATTGTCAAGGGGGAGGGTGTCTTCTGCCCTCCTGTGCAACCGCAAGTCAGCCCCTTCCTCTGTGTGAAGCTCCGGATGGAGCTGTCTCTAGGCTGCCTGGCACACCTAGAGGGGCTTTTTTATTTTTAAATTTTTTTATATATTTTTAAATCAGAAATTTCTCTCTGGGCTCAGGCTGGTTAATTTTATCACTTCTTCAGAGCACTCTGAAAGGCTGCCTTTTAGGATAAAAGGATTAAGGGCAGGCACTTAAAAAGTATAAAGTTAATAAGCGGATTTGTAATTAATTGTAAATTATGGCAATTTTGTCGTTTCTGTGTCTAAAAAAGTCCAACTCCCATTTTACAAGAGACCTGTAAAATGGCTGACAGATATTTTAGTCTGGATGTAAAAGTAGGGTAAGTTTTAAAGTTTCATTGGTCGTAATAACCCTCAAAATATCCTCTCCACACTACATTAAAGGAGAAAGGATCAGGAAGGGGATCCAGAGTGGGATGAAAATCAGGGACTATAATGAAAAGGGAAAATACTGATTTTCTACTCAGTTTACTAACAATAAGAATTTTGTGATTTTGAGGTTAGTTTTAGAACCCTTTTCACCACTATCTGGCCTATTTTCTATTTGAATAGTTAACAAAACTAACATCCCTCTCCATGGATCTGTTTTTCATTTTCCTATGCAGCCTCATCAAAACTTAGGGGTTTGGGTTTCTGGTGTTTGGTTTAAGGGTTTTTTTGTTTGTTTGTTTGTGCTGATATTTGGGGTTTTTTGACTTTTTATAGTCATTTACAGTCCTCTGCCTCAATACAGCACTACCTGGAAGAAACTCACAGCAAGCCACTGGCTTTGGCTATGGGCATAGTGAATATCTTTTAAGAAAATACATGCCAAACCTTATCTTGTTCCTCATTTGCTATACCTGACGATCAAGAAAACACCCTAAACATTCCTGCCCTTTAAAGGCAGAAACTATACTCAGAGCAAATACTGTACCTGAAATTACATCTTTTCATACTAACAAATGGAAGCCCCATGCTCTCTCTGTCACTAATCATTTGTGGTTTATGGGATCTTTATGTCCAGTATCTTATAAACTTGAATCCCCCTGTGTTTCTCTCATTGCTCTCACCATCCATGATACTCAGCACTCTAAATTGATGCCTACAAAAATATCTGTGTATTTAATGTATGTAATATCTGTAAATCCTTCTGTATAACTGTATTATTAATCTCCAGCACAGTCATAAAATTTGCTGAATTTTGTGAAGAAAAGCAAAGGAAGTTTGATCCTCATGTCCCTGTTTACTGCAAGGGGGTCCCTTCCAACCTAATGCATTCTATGATTCATAAATGCCAGTGCAGGGACATCTGTGTTAGGTCTAGTAAGAACAACTTGGATTTGTAAAAACTGGATATATTTGGGTGTACATGAGACTTGATTTTGACTTTTTGAGGCTTCAGATGTGTAAATTTAAAGCTTACAGGCAAGTCTCAACAGATCTGAACCCTATTAAATCTTTCTTACACTATTATGAACTGGACTGGACACAGAAAGAACCCTGAGCTGGTCACAACTCTGCATTTGGTTCTCCCTGTTGTAGCATCTTGCTGGAAAGACTTTCTTTCTTACCCTCATTGATCTAACTTCACCTTGCCTGGCACAGAGTGAGAGGCTTTCCACGGGAAGCTCTCTTTTGTTTATTAAGTCTGCACATCCACATCAGGGCTATGAAAAACTGAGGTCCTATAAATTAACTCCTGTATCTAAAGAACCCTCCGTACACAGTAGATACTAGAACTAGGAGAGAAAAATGAAAGAGTATTGGACTGGAATTCACTAAAACTAAAAGATATTAAGGCAGAAGCAAATAAGAGATTACTTTAAAAAGAACAAGTCAGATATATTTGAACTGCAAAATTTTGTATTTTTTTATTTCCTCAGTATAAATTTATCAGGGTTTGAGTTAGGCTTAATTCTCTGCGTAAAAGAAAGGTCTCAAAAAGTGCTGTTTACTAGTTCTAAAAATGGATTAAAAAAAGTATTATTTTTTCTATGTTTTTCTACTAGAAGTGGATGAATGAGTGTTGCATTGAACTAATGAATATCAATGCAATTGGGTAGGAGTGCTGAGGGAAATCTGTGGGGATTGCTTAATGTGAGAGAAAACCTGAGGAATTCCTCTTGCAACAGATGGCACAAGAGGAGGTTGCAGAAGGTAAAGCTGTTGGGAGGGAGGTTGTGTTTCAATTGCTTTTTTCTGGTCCAATGTGACTTTGTACAAAAGGAAACCAGCATTACCAGTCCCATGTGTCCAAATTCATGAATCAGCTTTGTCACCCCGCTGCTACTCTCAAATAATAATAGTTAGTGTGATAGCTTACTTATGACTCTTTTTTGCTGTTGTAATGTTTGACTTTAGGTATGCTTCTATCACAGCTTTTCCAGACAAAGCAACGTATGGAATTTATACATCTATTTGGAATCGCTGCTTTCCAGGGACTGAGTATTTTTTATGCATTTTTTTCTGTCTTCTTTTGTTTTGGTTTGTTTTTTTCCTACAGTCTTGTATATACATATCCTGTGTACTCTGCTCTTGCTCATCTAATTTCTGAAGCTTCAATTTCCTATGAGTTATCTGGTGGAAGAACCAGATACAGACGTAAAGACCAATTAAAAGTAATGTTACCTGTCATGAACACAGTCTAAAAAATGCTCATTGCAGGACTGAAGCATCAGAGATCAGAGTATTGTGTAATTTTTATGACACTCATTTAGCTCACCTCTCTATGGTAACATAAACAGAAACACATACCTCACACGCTATAGACAGAGTCCTTAAGATGGGAAGTCTCTGGCCTTATCTTAAAATGTAAGCGGCATTTATCTCCAAGTTAATTTACTTTTCAAAAGTGCATGCCCTATTTTCTTTCAACCATGAATGCATTTGTGTCAAGTAGTAGAGTTAGAGTTCATTTCCAGCATTGAGAAATCTTGATCAAAGTGACAAAGGGAAATACTTTTTTTTTTTCTGGAAAGCCTTTACTGTTATTTGTCAGTCATAATTCATTACAATTGGAATCACCACCTTCAAAACTTGTCATATTTAACATATTTAATACAAAAGAGTAGAAAAAGAAAATGAAACCTAAGGTTTGTCCCTAAATTCACACCATAAATTGAAGATTCCAAATGCTTTTCAATGCTAAACAAAAAAAGAAAAAAATGTGAGCTTTGGCATGGCTTTAATATCACTGGCTGATGTATTTGATACCTGTTTCCTTATTTTAAATGAAATGATAGCATTTCCACTAAATCAGATTTCAGTAACTCTTCAAAGAAAAGCAATGGTGTTGGAATTCTGTTGCTGTCACAAATTGTTTTCAGCACATAAAGCTAATAAATGTGCATCTTATATTTTAAAAAAACATTCAGACACTGTTTTATTCCACAAAATATGCTGCAAAATTTATCAGCATCAAGAAAATTTGGTAATGTGAATAATGAAGTTCTAGTAATACAGTATGTTTATGTGTCATAAAGGGAAACTGCTGAAGTTCGGATGCAAACAGAACAGTTAAAAAAGTTGTGACTCAGAAATGACTCCAATCATGTAATATTTGAATACCTTGTGGCAGAGACTGGACGGGAAGAGCAGACTGGCCAGGTGGGATGGAAATGAGTCCCTGACGCTGAAGGTTCAGCAGATGTTGCTGCTGCTGAAGTTGTTGCATCTGGAGGAGCTGCTGCTGGAAGACAAGCTGCTGGGCTGCCAACTGCTGCTGCTGCTGCTGCTACAAAGAGAAGGGGGTGGGGTGGGGGGGGGGAAAGCAAATGCAGCAAAGAGTAAAGTGTGCAGCGAAGGCTAGAAAGACAAAAATGTAAAATCAACTTCTTTCCCTTTAATCTCAGTTATTAAATAATAATGCTATTTGTAGAATGCTCAGGCAGTGAAAGCATTTGAAATTTTCTATTATATTCATTCAAGCTATTAGGTGTTAAGGAAAATGGCAAGATACACTTAATGACACACTAAAGAAAAGGGTCAAGAGAAAGTACACACCAGCTGGTTCAAGAAAAACAGGGCGGGAGGGGGATTGGGGGAGGGGGAAAGGAAAAAAGCCCAGCTCATGGCAGATGATAACAAATTTATCTATGCTGAAAGTGTAACTCTACAGCTGGCTGTGATTCGAAGGCACTCTTGTTTTTCCAATTGACTAAGTTTGGTCCGCAGTGGCCCATGAATGTGGTCTCCAGTGATCTATTAGTAAACTGGGATGTAGCCTTCATTTCACTGGCCTGTTAGCTCGCTCTCTTTTCGTGTTGGAATACATTAAAGGGAGCACTACATTCAAGGCAACCAAGTGCCCTATTATGGAGCAAAAGTGTAAGTTCCAATTTTGTGAGGCATTTCACACAAACTGGAGTCTGCAAAAGACTCAGGAGGGTATGAGAAGGCAGTCACACTTCAGAGAAAGACAAGCTGCTGTGGAAGACCTTTCCTTTCTAGTTTGGGGAAAAGAGAAACTTCTGATGCGCTCACTGGAAAACAGACTGCATAATGGAGCAAGTCATGTGGATTGCCCAGAGCCTCCGGAGAAATACGGGAGCAATTTCTATTCCGTAGTTGATGGCTGTCTGAAATTCTATTCACAAATCCAAACAGAAACAAAGCCTCAGGAGGTCACAACTGCTTCCTCAACGTTTGCATAATGGGCAGCTTGAAGACAACGTCTAGGATACCTGCTGATCAATTTAACTACTTCAACATGTTTTGTTTGTATTATGTTTATATTTGATGCAGTTTGCTGACAAGTGCAAGCTAGGCCTGAGAAACCCGCTTGTCAGGTTGATTTATGAGCACATCAAACTGTAACTTTCTACTCGCCACTCCAAACCTACAGTAGCAGTTCATTAATCAGGGGCCTATGACTTTGAAATCTGTGCTCAATCGCTCTTTTTCAGCCACGGACTAAATTTGCATGCTCTCTGAGCTGTGCCACTAAGGAAAGTAAGGCTCCTTCCCCAACCCAGATTGCCTGTGAATACAAGATAATCAGTATGGTGTCCACCACACAGCTTGTTCTTTGCACACTCGGATTCATTAGTGAACATTAGACGACAGCAGCACTAGACTGCTCAAATCCTGTGTCTCAGAAAGGGGAGCAGGAGAATTATACTGGCACTGCTATTAAGCCCGGTAAAAACAAAAGAACAAATCTTTGATAGCTGCATCCTTGCTACTTGGAAAAAAAAAAAAATCTAAACTAGTCTTGTCTTTTCCAAGCCTCTGACAGCTCGGACTTGTATGCATGAGCAAAGGGTCTTAGCTCCTACCTCTTTTGCTTGCTTTCCTGGATGCTGTTGCTGCTGCTGCTGCTGCTGCTGCTGCTGCTGTTGCTGCTGTTGCTGCTGCTGCTGCTGTTGCTGTTGTTGCTGCTGCTGTTGTTGCTGTTGCTGCTGCTGTTGCTGCTGCTGCAAAAGCTGAAGATGTAACTGCTCTTGCTGTTTCTTGTAAAACTCTTGTAGTTGTTGCTGAATAAACCATTTTGACTTTAATAAATAAAGGCAAAAGTTTCAAGTATTATAAATCTCCTAAACTCTTCTAGATTGGCATATGGTAGCGTAGCCATTAAGAATCACCTCATAATAAAAAATGTGATTTGAAGAGGCAGATCTACATACATTTTTTTCCAAGGCGGTTCTGAAATTTTCCAATGCAGATTCCAAAATATCCTAAACAGAAGGGTATAGAAAATCTGTATTCTAAAGGGAATGCAAGAGCCAAATTAACTCCTCAAATAACTATACCTAAGTTCCTCACATGTCCTATATAACAAATCAGAAGCTGTACTCATCCACTTGCAAGAAACCTACAAGTCACTAAGGCCAAACTAAACTGTCTGTTTCTTAGGGGAAAAAAGTAATTAATCTGTCAATCTGTTTAGCGGGATGCTGGATTCACAACTGAAGGTGAATTGCCTGTAATGATCATGGTACTGAGTATTAAAGTGTTTAAACATGCAGTGATTGAGCTATGACTATGACAAACAGACACATCATTTTCTGTATGACAATTAAGCACCCAACCAAAAATCCACTCTGTGTTTCACTGAGGTACAGATCACTGACACTGCCTTTACTGTATGAATAAAAGGTTCATGGATTCTTCACTTGGCTGACAAGAGTTCGTGCTAAGGAAACAGAAACCTCCTTCTTCTTTTTAAGCTTATCTGGGACAAATTTTTTGGATGTAAAACCAGAGAAAATAATTTTTAAAAAAGCCAACCACCACCAGAACAACAAAAAACCAACCAAACAGAAAAACCCACCCTGTTTCCCCATGATGAAGCAAGCTGCTAAGTTCAAATTTCATAACCGCATACCATTTATGTGACTAAAGGGAGCACTACAGTGTTATGAATTTTAAAGCAACAATTATCTACAACTCTATTTGCACTTCCTTTGGCAAGTCTACAATTAAAATGTGCCTAAGCACTTGAAAATTTAAATATCAATTTGTTCGGTATTTGTAATGCATCTGCCACTGCTGCTGCTGCTGTTTTTAATACAATATTTAATATTTTTTTTTGAATCCTAGTTTCTTCTGCAATTAAAAGATGAAATGGAAATACTGAGCAGTTTCCCATTTATTTCCATTCTTTATGATGTAACGAGGGATGAAATGTTACAAAGCAACACCCACAAAATCTGGCTGACACTTGTGCGAACGCTCTGCGCTAACACTCCAAAGCAGGTAACCCACATTACCTGCTGCAACATAACTGCTTGCTGCTGCTGGAGAAGTGCTTGAAGCTGCTGCGGAGACAACACTTGCTGCTGGAGAATCTGCTGCATTTGCTGAGGGGTGATCACCTGGGGAGTCATCATGGCCACTGACACAGGCACCTGCACAGGGAAAGAAAGATATCATCGTCAAACACATTTTAGTTCGCCTCCACCAAAGCTGTACGTCTTTTTTATTTTGTAACGAAGATGGACCATAATTTTTTACATAATATTTATCACTGCAAAGTTCCAGTTTCAGTCAGAATCTGTTATTTTAAGACCACAGTACTGTGGCACTCTATTTCCAGAGGCATCAGATTCGATCAGGCTCAAGCTTTATGTTTCGCATCTCTTATGTACTCCTGCAAGAAATTTAAGCATTGGCTAGTACAAATGTGTATTTAAAAATAAATGATCACATGGCAGGGCTCTCAACACTTCATAATCAATCATCTTATCAAGTGTCATAATGTTACGAATGGAAAAATCTATTGAGACTGTTTCAAAAGATATGAATAAAACAGACAGCAAAATAAGTATCTTAAAGCAGTAAATGTTTTACACAATAAAGACACTTAGCCTAGAAAAATATTTGCGTAATGCATCACTTCAGTGTAAGAACACCTCTCTTGCTCGGCTGGTCTTTTAAAGAAGTCGGATTTGCACAGGGGGGATACTGGAGTACAGCACAAGGAAAGGACTGTTACGTCAGTCAGACGGTTTCCGTAAATAAAGTGTTCTCAGTGGTTTCTAACTGAAAAAGGTGGGAAACCTTGTCCTAAGACTGTCAGTTTGTCCATTAAAAGGTAAGAATGCTTTTTTGTGCAGGTGCTCTATCGGATGCAGCTTTACCGCCTGATCATCGTGTGCTGAGGTCATGTGTGTATGTACGTCTGAACGCCTGCCTATGCCAAGGCTCTCAGGAACATACGTGCAAGTGGGGAAACCAGAGCAAGGATGTGTGGCTGTGCAAGTAAGAGAGGAAAGTCCCGTGGAAGAGCCCAAGGTCTGCGCCGTGCCGCTGCAGCAGATGCGCTGTGTGAAACCCCTGCTCCAGCTAAGCAGGGTGCAGTCAAACAGCTGTCAGCAGGCCAGGTTTTCCACCCATGAAAAAGCAGCCACTCGCTTCACTAACAAAATTCAAATGTTTTTTCTGTATATAATAGCGAGCTGGCATATAAATACTGCTTTGTGAGATGTTTGCAGGACATTCCAGTCTTCTGTAAATCAGCAGAAATAATATTGTTGTTAATAAAATAAATCATGGACAAATCTTAAGAGGAAAAACTTTTCTAATATTTCTATTACTTCAATCTATCCCGAAAGACTTTATATAAATGTAACACTTAGAGGAAAGGAGAAATAGAAGACTGCTGAAGTTTACTTTTGTAAGAAATTACTTTACTTCGTATCTAGCATTTCACAGAATACCACATTTCACACAATTCATCACAGTATAAATTTGGGTTTTAAAGCACTGACTAATTAAGAGTCTGAAAGTAAAAGTACCTATGATTACTGAGAAGTCTGATAGTCTTTCGCAAGCGAATTTTAAGCTTAAATATTCTGAGGGTCTTACTCTAATATACAAGTGGAAAAGACAAAACAGATTTCCACTCAGAATCAGACGCTTGGGGAGTGGGCGGATTTAATCTCAGCTATCACTGGACTCCTATAGTCAACAGAGTAAGGAAATCCCAAGGAAAATGTATCTGATCTAGTTTAGGCATCTATTTTAGCATTCCTTCTCAAATGTACCCGTTTCTCTCCTTTGGGTTTATTACCCTCATTCTGAGTAGACATCTAACTTTCAGACAGTTAATGTTGATTGTTACACTTTTGTAGTGTTGGGAATACCACGTCTTCATGAGATAATGTTTTATTCTAAGCCTAGCCGGTCGTAAGGGAAGGACAAACAAGTTTTTACAACTTTGTGATGCATGAGCAAAGCGTAAAACTCACTGACTGGAGTCAGTGTTCAATTTCTGCTGAAGTCAGTAAGAATTTCCTCTGTTTGCCTGAGATCTGGACTTGCCTTCTTGTAACAATTTCACTTCGGTGATGCTGTTCGACTACCACATGACACACAGAAATGAGAAGGCAGAGAGGAAGATGGACACCCTCCCAATTAAACCATTACCTTTAACCTTTAAACCCTGTAAGAATTTTCCTAATGCTCACATGCTCACTACTGTAATATACAGCAAATGGTGAAGGTATCGCACACTTTCCACTCCACTTCTCTTCTTACCCTTACATCCCCTCTATCTTCCCTGCCTTGCGTGTTTTCAAATACAGGAGAAGTAGAAGTTCTGATCTAACCAGAGTGAAAATCAAATTAACTCTGCAAGTGGCGCTGATTTATTCAGTGTTAAAGACTCTGGCCAGTACAATGCGCAGTGAGACGCGTGATGCTGCAAGAGCCCTCTACTCCTAGGTCTGACACAACAGATTCCCCTTCACCAGGCACATTCCCGCCAGCTTTTGTAGTACCTGCCCCTGGATATCCCTGACTGTGGACTTGCTTTTGTATCTGGAGACACCCCTGCTTGGCAACCCACTCTACGAGCTTTCCTCTCCAAATTTGTTTTTGCCTAATTATTTTTAACACTCACTTTCAACTGTATAAGCTAAATCACCTGTTTTTCAGGATGACAGAAAAAAGCATGAAAAAACTGGCAGTCAAGATCATTACTAAAATACGTATTTATGTAGACAGTATTGCCTTTAGAAGAATTTTATGTGAGGATCCGTATGTGTGTATCATGCCCGATATTTATCTTCTTTCCCATAGATAAAGGACGAGGCATTTTGAAAACTGCTTGAATTTTAAATTAGCAAAACGTATTAAGCAAAGAGATTTCTCTAATTGTAATTAGGTAATATAAATTGGTACATTTCACAGCTTTCAGTGATACACCAGACTGCACTTTATTTCTTACTGGCGTAGTGTTACTGTGCTATCTGAGTCGGAAGACTATCAAAAACCTGCTATTTTATGGCCAATTATGTGCATTAGGTATATTTCTTTGGTTTAGTGTATGCATTTTTTAATATTTCTGATCCAGTTTTACAAAAGTGTAGCAAGGAGGCAAACTGACTCTATTTCATAGAAATATCTCAATATGTCTGAAGTCAGTTCAGGTAGAGGTCAGTAGAGGGACCCAGTGAAAAGACAGGATCTCATGAAAGATACAGTTCATTCAAGTGGGCCACAATCTCCCAACAAATTCTTGGTCAGACCACTCATGAAAAAAAGGAAGGGACAGAGTGAAATGTGATATATGGCTGCAACCCATTTGTTACAAAGCGTCCCCAAAGAAACCGAACTCCCAGCTCTGCCATGAAGATGACCAGGTACAGCAACCCTACAAAACACCATGGGTTGGACAGCCTCTGAAGATCATGTAAATAAAACTATAGATATGTAAGCAAACAATTTTTTAACACTTCTAAATAGCATTTCAGGCAAAAACAACTGTATGCTGCTTTATTACTATTAGAGACACTAATAAAAGAAGAGCTACATCGCAGAATAAAAATGTTGATAGAAGAAATTAGAAAGATGAACATGGATGCACAAATGAAGACAGAGCTTCTTTGAAGACTAACAAGTCTATTTTTTCCCCAGAGCAGTTTAATAGAGAGATGGTGAAGGCTGAGCTTGCATATTTAACACCTCTCATGTCACAGATGAAAAATTCAGCTTTACCTATAAAGAAGCTTGCCAGGTAAACACTCATCACTTATTCCTATGAGCTAAGCAGTAATAGGAACCATACAGATCTTTATTTTTGTGTTACCTATAAAAACCATACTCCTAATGGCACAAATGGAAGGTAGTGTAAGTTTCCTGCACTTTCTGCAAGCTTTTGCATTTTTTAGAAGCCACGAAAAGCTGCAGACATATTTTAAAGAAATGTTTACCAATCTGACTATGATTAAACCCAAAAATATCCAAAGAAGAGACGGGACTTGTATTCCAAGTTGCTGTTGTTTTGAAAATTAAGTATTGATGATGAAAATTACATGTAGAACTTGACCTCAGTTTTCAGTGCTGTTGTGGAGCAAAATCACATCCATTAGTCACATTCAGAGCCAGTTCAAGGTATGTAGGAATTATTTCTTTGTTACAGATATAGGAAACAAGTCACAGCCTTTAAGTAATTAATCCAAAGTCACATGGTATTTTAAGTGGCAGATCTGAGAACGGAACTGTTCACTAAGACAAGCCTCTCTGGTTTATTGAAAGAAGTGTAATTAAACGTTTAATGGAGAAATTTCTCCCTGTAGGATCCTTCTTTGAAAAATAAATGTAGGTGTGAAACCACACATTAACAGCGCAGGATTGGACTCTCTAGCAGGAAACAATTATTTCAAAAGAACAAACAACTGCGCCTCTTATCATTTTGGTAAGGTGCACAGTGCCTACCATAATAATAAGAA
>JAKCOX010000003.1:38355238-38432738 GCA_022605575.1 Laterallus jamaicensis coturniculus | reverse complement strand
GTGTACATAAAGGTTCTTCAGGATAAACCTCATCGGCGCAGAGTAATGGATTTCAAAGTCTGTGTTCTTACCTAGTGCTTTACAGCAAATTGCACTTTCAAGTCTTGCAGACTTGTGAGATTCCTTGGAATGAACTCAACTTGCCCAAGGTATCCCACCTTTTCCATGGGAGAGCAGAAATGAACAGACGTACAAATGCTGGAAGTCTGTAACGTAGAAACCTGCAAACTGGCTAAGAAAAAAGATTTGAGCTGACCACCACCCCTCTACCTGTCTCAAAACACGCTAGCTGTGTGCAAGATACTCCTCTCCCCCTCTGACAATCCAGCCCATAAAAATGTCATGTATTTAAAGGGTTGTATCTCACTCATGTACACAACTCTTCACTGCTCAGTGCATTTCAAATACTACAGGAATATGAATTAAAACAGAAAGTAAAACTTATTTTCCAGTTTGAAAGTGGTTCAAGAATGAACATTCTCTAAAGCTGTATGGATTTGAGATGTGAGTCATGGGATATGAAACCCTTAGGGCAGCGGTACAAATTTGCCCCAGGTTAATGACCCCCACGAATTATTACTGGCTAAAACTATTTGATTGTCAATAATATTCCAAGTTTCAGTCCAGTTTCTAATAAGCTACAGTCCTCATTAAAAATTACCATAAAAATGAACTGCACGACCTACAGAAAGCTCGAGAACTGTACAGCTTACAGGGCAAACTGACTCTGAAAGTATCGTACTATGTGAGCATCAGAAAACCAGATCCATCTGCACTGCTTCCCTCCTACAAGACAATGCCAGCAAGTACACGGACTGCCTGCAGCCAGGCAAATGCTGGCTTGCAAGTTTAACAGTTTAAATTATGAGGAGTGTCTATATACTATTTATATAGTTAAGCGAGAAGCTCCTTTAGACGGCAATTCAGAGAGAATAAATTGAGCTCTGTTCTGAATTTTGAATTGTTCTGTGTGAGAGCTTCCTCTCCAAGAATCGTGAGAGGAACCTCCCGATGGAGGCACGTAGCAACATTCGGTGATGAGAATACTTCATTTCCTTTCTGCCACCAAAATGATTATTAAAGTGGAAGTGTATGAGATACCCTGCATGCTTTCAAACCAGAATTGTATTACCTTCAGACAGCATAGACATAACTAGGTATCAGTTAAACTGTTTATTAATCTTACACAACTGAGAAAATGAGTATATTGTGGTAAATGATGCGATTATTTTACTGTTGCAGTGTTTCAGTTCTCAATACACACAAGACAGCCTTAGACAATTTCAGCAGAACTGCTGACCTTGGCTGGCTTATGTTTCTATTGGTTTAAAAAAACCCCAACCAAGCCAACAATAGCACATTGCATTTTGAAGTGTTTTAATTTGATAGTCTATATTTCCAGTAAAATTTACCCAAACCATTTGAAACAGTTCCCTACATGGCCAAATCATACCCCACCCCAAGGTACACCTTTTACTACCACCTTAAAATTTTCTCCATTTGTACTTTCATTATCCTGTAAAATGTTTGACAGGCTGAAGGCACTCCTTTCTATTCCTAGGTCTTGAAGAAGTGGATAATTGCTCTGACCCCCTCTAAGACTTTCTGTTTTAAAGGGAAGAAAAGACTAGCCAAGCAAAGTATCTTTCTTAGCTCAAAGGCAACTCTTCTGTTCCCTTTTTCCAGCTAAAATCAGAAGAATGTGAAACAATTCTTGTGGGTACAAAATGGAGACAACTCCACCATCCCAATGCAAAGTCTTCAAATACCAAACACAAGAGGAGACACAATCAGAAAATAATTTACCCCAACTAAATCCTGTATATTTGAAATCTTGCCTTTGAATGGGTTCTTTTCAGCAACCAGGGAATCTTAGGTGACTGAAATTAAGCATTTCAACTGGTGCCAAAAATGGGAGAATGAATTAGGGTCTGTTTTGCAATTATGGACATTGCTTGTGATAATGTGAACATGCATGATCAGCATCTATGTAGTATAATTTTCAAACCTAGACAATCCCCAAGCCAGAGTCTCACTTAAGTATACATACATAACCACCAGACTGGATTCCAAATGTGTGTTGGGTGATGGCTTTCTGTGCACTGCGGCACTCTGCCGTGTTAATCCTCTGCACTCCTCAGAGCAAGGGCAGACACAGTAACCTTTCTGACCCCTACTTCATCGCATGTATAGGAGCTGAATATTGACAATCTGATTACATGCATATAGTGATACATTCTGGGCAGATTCTTCTCTTGTTTACATCTGTGTAAACAGAGTGGACTAGAAGGCCATTGAAGTCAACAGTACAATCCCAGTGGAAATTATATAAATAAACTTAGAGTCAGGTTCAACGTTATTGTTGCAGCTGCCCTTCTATAAGCGTTATATATATATTATAAGGTTACATGGTGCAGAATGCAGCTTCTCCCAGAGGACTGCCAAGTCCTTACCTGTTTGCTGGGCTTAAAGGTGTGGAAAAGAATTTTCACTTATATGACACTTAGAAAAGTTGGCTTGCTGGCAACAGGAGGAGCAAGAGCTTTCTCCAGCTGCTGTTTACGCCCAAGTGAAGTCTGGCCACATTGTTATATGCCTGAATTTGCACGTTAGCTTGCTTGGATGTTCTGTGGCTAATAATGGTATAAATTAGATATTAAGAAAAAGGAATATTTAAAAATACATTTCTACTAGTCTTGAGATTTACTTTTTTTATTTCTTCCCTATTCCTCAAGCAATAACATACAACTGTCACAGATAGCAAAATAATGATAACTTTGTATGGGACAAAATGGCAGGCAAAAAATTTTTATCTCCAGCTAACTTAAACACACTCCAAGCATAAACTTTGTCCAGTGTGTGGGTTACAAAGCTACTCTTCCTTGTATCTCTAGCACATAAGGCGTAAGAGCCTCAGTTAAGCACAGTTTCAGAAAAGCAGGAGTCCCAGATCACAATGATTTGGGTATCACTGCCACCTTGCATAGGACCCACATAACATATACAAGATTTCCATTCCAAATCCTGCCCGCTGTCCTCTGAGTCTTGGCAGCCATAGAAAAGGCACATGCTGCGTGTGGATTGACAATAGAGTATCCAAGCATAGCAGCATCCATCACGTTATGGAAGTTACTGAGAAAGGGATAAAAGGAGTATGTTTTGACTTGCAGTCAAGGTAGCCTTGGCTTGCCTTGCCAACTCTAACAAATCTTCTATAGCATGGCCTTAGTTACATTCATCAGGAAGACATGGCAACAAACTGGTGTTACTTGCTTCCATCTCTGTTTAAAATGGATGGACCCCAGTCAAATGTTAGTGATAAAGACTATCATTTGGGCCATGGAGCAGCTGACATGTGGACACTTTGAAGACTTCCAAAGAGGAGTGCCAGGATTAGTCCAGTCCACCTATTTTCCTATCTGGTGGCTGAATCAAATCCATTATCCGTACACCACAACTTTCAGGCTTTTTCGTTCAGTTCAGGATACCACCAATCATGAAATGCAGGTCTGCAGCCTAACCATCTGGGGCCTGAGCAGAAGATGCAGCCAAGCTGCTCTCCAGCTCTTCACGGCTAGAAAATAGTGTACTGCGAGCCAGTACGTGGGTGACAGCTGGCTGCCAAGAGAAAAGGAGCAGACAGAGTCACCAATTTCAGACCATTATGATTAGATCTGCTCATCCAGCTCTGGCAACAGCCACCAATCACAACAGTGCAAGAAAATAGTGACCAACACCACCCAGAGCGGCCAGAACTAGGGCAACAAAACACTTGTCAGGCCTAGCAACCCCCATGTACCTGTTTGTGTGAATATGAATTTTCCCTAGCGATTCTCAAACATGTTAAAAGTTGAAAAACTGCGGAGTTTAGAATATTTTGTCAGCTTTTCTATAGTTTATGTGTCTTTGGGGAAAGGTGGGGTTTCTTGGACACGAAGAAAATGGATTAATGGATCTTTAGTGAATGAGTACATGGACTTCACTCTTCTTTTATAAGAAAAAATCCCAGTTAAAAAGCATGTACACCATTTTTTGAAAGGAAAATGTATTACCCAATGCACAACATTTGGCATAGGGTTTTGAGTTTTTTGGGTTTTCTTGTTGGGTTGGGGATTTTTTTACATGGATGCATTTTACAAAAATGCTTTGAAAAGGTTTGTAGAAAATATGGGAAGTATATTCCCACACAAACAGGAGCTACAATGACAGCCAAATGGAGAACTTAGTTTTTATTGATAAACACCAGCCATATTACAGTCCAGATTCTAGCAACATGTTTAATAATATTAGAGCCACAGTGTCCGATTTCCTCAAACCTGTAATGCACAATTTAAAATACTGACTCCTGCTAAGGGATGGCCTACACCCAAAGGCACTTTGCCAGGCCTCATGCGGACTACTCTAGCAAGATTCAGGAAGGCACAAAAGAATCCTGAAGCCAACATCAGGTATTCCTTCCTCTGGCTGAAAATTCTCAAAATTTGCAAGGACCTCAGATCACAGAATCACAAAATACCTGGTTGGAAGGAACCTCAAGGGCCACCTCGTCCAGCCTTTAAAGGTTGTGTGTACACGTCTGACATCTCTTTACATATTGAGTATTAGGATGTGCATCATCATCTGCTACTCACTTTCTTGCAAAAACACCTGCTTTGCTTAGGCATTTACAACTGCACAAGCACTTAAAACTTTGCTTTGTTACGTCCTCCTAGCCAACTAGATGCCACTGCAGCATTTCATATTCTTGTGATGTGTCATATGAATGAGAGGATTTCAAATTCTCCTGTTCTGTAGAAAATACAGGAATGTGAATACACAGAGTAGACATTTCTGTATAACTGGTTTTGTTTTGCTATCTGTCTTGCCATTTGTTGATACAAACACCTGACTGTATAACAAATACAGTGTTTGAGGACTTTTAGTCAGATCCGTCCTTATGTGCATACTGAACTTTCTGCTGCTGTTCTTAGAAGAGATGATATGGTTATTAGTTTGAGTACATTTTAGCCTTTTCAGAAACAAATAATATAGAAAGTGAATTACAGAACAATTACTCAATCTTTCGGTTAACGTCAGCACGGAAATGTCCTAAGTGTCATCAACTAGAGAAAAATGCTTATGGAGATCAGAAGAACAGAAGAAATGAAATGAGATTCAGTGGGAAACATAAACGGCAATGCAAGAGTTTGCCACAGCAAGAGCTCCCTCTCTTTGTTCCCTATTAACTCCCACCTCAGATGCATATCCAAAAGCATCACGTCATGAAGCAATCTATTAACCACCTGAGCCTGACAAGGCCCTCATTAGAACAATAACTTTCATATTTTCATAGTATGCTATCATGAACCAGTGGCTCTTAGGCCAGGTTTTATCACATCATTTTAAGCACCTTACTGACATGGCCACTTCCTAGAAGCAACAGAACACAGCATGCAAATCCATGAACCAACCCAGCCCATATAAAACCAGAATTGTCCACGTCCGTCTTTCTTTTCTACTGCACATGCAGGTTAGACTGTTTCTGCTTCTGACCCACTAACAGGGATATCTAAAGTTAAATGTCTTAGGTTAGGGAAGATGAACTCAGACCTTTTGACAGTTCATTTGCAAAGTGACTGGGTTCCTGGTTGACAGGCAGAAAAACTGTCCTGTGTAGCACGTGTTGCTCTCAAACAACAGAAGAATCACACCAGTAATTCCTCTAAGAGACATCCTGGTAAGAATACAGGAATCTTCCAAATGAACCAGGGGAGATCTAGTTTCACATCATCCATCAGGAAAAGATGTGAAAGCCGCCCATGGCTTCAGAAGCCAGTATCCTCTGAAAGTTCCTGCTAGCTTGGTGACTCCCTCCAGGCTTGTAGCCCATCCTCGCTCTTGTGCTCACTATACAGCTCAAAGCAGTGGTTTCTTCAACATGCTGCTCCTTTCCCCAAACACACTTCCATCAGTGGCCCTGGGAGACTGCCAGAGCACAGTAGATATTTAAGTACCTTCCATTTACTGAAATGTCACCTCGTTCATTAGACACAGGTGAGTGTCTCTGTCCTTTCACTGTCTTTCTGTCACCTGCCAATGACATTTTTTTGTTCGAGACTAAGGAAATGCTGTATTCCGTTTCCTCAATCTCTGCTTTTAATGTAAATTAATACCTAGGGTTAGTACCAAAATAAGAAGAGCTACCTAGTTAAATTTACAGCTTTCTTTCTTTAGAGATCACAGAGTGCTCTCTTTTGCCACTGCTTAGGCATGCACTGTGATGGATGGTACAGCTGAAATCCCCCCAACTTGTCATCCTGTAAGTACACTGCCCACAGTAAGGCAACAGCTTTTCCAAATGACAAAAATTATAGATGATAAGCTGGAGTTTATGTATACTGGAAATTCCAGCAAAATGATCTATCTGTCTCTAACAGGAGCCAAATTTAGTACTGGTAGAACATATAATATTCAAGAATTAACTTATGGGAACACACAAGTTGGTACAGACAAATACAATGGAACAACTGATGGAGCAATAAAGATGGATCTTTATTGATAGACTTGTTTAGAAACAAGCTCCAAGTACAGATTTTTACCATCACAAAAAACAGACCTAACAACCCAATTTCTGTTAAAAGGTTTACTAAAACAGAGCTAGGAAACGTAAGTAATTTTGAGAAAGTTTAGAACTTCCAATGCAAAAAGTATTAAAATTACTTTCTTTTATCATTTTAATAACAACGTCTGATTTGTCAAAATAACAGTAAAAACTCTATAAATATCTGTTAAGGGATTATTCCAATCGCATGAAAAACTCTAGTGAAGAAATGACACAGAATATAGAACTGTCATCATGTATTTGCATATAAAAGGCTGTTTAAAACTGACAGGCACATAAACAGAAAATACATGCTATAAAATTAGTCATTTTTAAGCATGGATCTTTAAATAAAGCTGGCAGAGCACCTTCATTTTAGCTAACGCATTCTCAAGAGGAATCACAAAAATGGTACAGCACCTGGCAACATATTTTCTTCAGTCTTGTATAGAGATAATAGTTTGATTATTACAATGTTTGAACATACTTTCATTAACTTACCTTAAAAAATTGTTGATCTTTCTTGAATAATGTATTTTTTGTTAAGGCTGTCACTATGCATTCATAAATTAAATGTATTATTTATCTTTCCAAAAGATTATCAGAACAGCAATTTATTAGGTATCGGAGGCTGCTCGTCAGAAAAAATCATATACAGCACTCCCAGGGATACCAAACAGAACACATGTTTTCTAAGTTCTTGTGATGCAATGTTTGTAAGAAAATGAAGCACTTTAATAGGCCTACCAGGAGACAAAAAGTGTTTTGGACTCACAAGCCCCTTCAGTCAGAAATAGAAGCAGCATACTTCAAGCCAAGCGCCATCTGAAACAAGACCCTAAGTTTAAATTAATGAAAACCATACAAAATGCATATAACTGGGGGGGGTGGGGTGGGGGCTAGTAGAGCCATTCTGACAAGCAGATAGGAAAAAAAAAAAAGAAAATATTTTGACAATTCTTAAACTGAAAATGTTGACTCCTTCAAAAAGACAGAGAAGTGGGGTTTAAATGCATTTCATTTAAAGGCTGCGATGGCCAGGGTCATGTCTCACGTCCCCTTCCCCGGGTGAATGAGGAGAACCTGGCCAGCGGCCAAAACCACCCTGGGGACCTTCATTGAAGAGTTGGCAGGAGTGCCTGTTAACCAGCAGTCTCCAGAAACTCAGTCTTTTCTCTCAACTACTCTGCTCCAGGTCAACACCAGCACTCTATACACTGGGCTAGAGAGTGCCAGTGGCTCCCCCAGCTCCCGAGGCAGCCCAACAGCTGGCTCTTCTCCCTGTTCTCAGGCTGACAGGGGAGGAATTCCACCCCCTTATTCCCTACTCCTCAGAAAGCAACCAGAGCCCTGTGATAGAGAAGGGGTTGGAAACACCTTCTCTCAGCTTTGAAAGTAACAAGGTTTTAAATCCTTACTTTTTAGATCTGCTGTTCAAAATTTCTTCTAGCGTTCAATAAAACAGAGCTTTCCAAGGCTCTCCAAGCACTGCTCCACTAAAAATTAACAGATTCACAAGAATTTGGTTTTATTTGGTCCTCCAGACACAAAATCAATTGGTCACAAAGCTTTGAAAATTCAGTGTTATTTACATCATAGTGTAAATCTGAAATAAGCACAGAACCTTCTGCAATATTTGCACCACAGACTTCTGTTAACAAGTATTTTCTGTACACACCTCTATTTGCCTCTCACTTTTATTCGGTTTTAGAAACTACTCAGAGATTATCATAACAGCTACTAAAAGTAATAGATAAATGTATCTTCATTGTCATACTATTTGTATTACTCTTAAAAAACCCTCACAAAAAGCAGTTCACTAAATACACACATAGGCATAATTGCTGTAACCACTGATTAGCAATCTAATCTGAGATCATTCCATTAAAGGAAATAAACTAAAATAAAAGGATTGCACAACTCATAGAGTAAAAGAAGACAACTTGGCAAATGAGCTACCCTGTCCCTCTCTTCAAAAACACAATAAACTGTTTTGTTTCTGATCGACGTTTGTCCAAAATGTCCTTACAAACTTAAAGCAAGGGAGACTCCACGACAGCCCCAGCAGTCTATTCCAACACTTTCTTACTGTGCTTGTATTCCAAAAGTTACCAGACTTCTAAAGCAATCCTCCATTGCATCAAATGAAACCAATTATTTTTTGTAGAAATGTAAGTACAAGTATAAAGATCTATAAATGTTTGACAAAGTTATAATTGATGATGATAAAATGATGCCATTTACTGGGAAAACTAATATTTTGTAATGGAATGATAAAATCAAATGCTCTCCACTACTGCTCTCTTAATGTATTCTTCCTGTATTAATTAAAACTTCACCAGCTATTTTTATTCTTGCCTTTATCTTACAAACGTAAGAAAATGCACATTTGTACCTCAATACTTGACCCATCTCTGGAATCAGTACTGACCTGAACTCAGCATTGGCTTTGACCTCCAATTTGACACTAACAGCAACTGGTCCCCCTAGAAATTATCTAAAGAATGAAGGTCATTGCAAGACCAGGGCTTAACAAATTCCAAAAGTACGAATTTAAATGCTGTATGACCTAGAACATTATCCTTTTGACAAAAGACAGTATTACAGCTCACATATGTACAATGTTTACCGTACTCCTTCTAAGAAAAAGGTCATCTACTTTTTCCAGAGCTTCCATAGCTATTCAGATCTGTAAGAAGACACCGAGACCCATCTTTATACTAAAACTAATAATTGAAAACTAGTTTGCCATCTGGAAGTGCAAGCAAGTTGAAAACTACAGTGTTTCATAAAAGAAAACTAAAATACAGCTCAGGTTTTTAGCTCTACAGCAATGTTTCCCTTTTGCCCAAATATGCAGAAAAGCAATTCAGCTCTGGAATACAAAAAATTGAGCAATAATCAACAGCGTGAAAAGGAACATCTCTGATTTACAGGCAAAGGTTAAAAATGTTGCTTGGGGGCAGACCAGATTTATTTTGCTTTAAAGTAAAATTTTACAACACGTATTAATAAAAAATATTAGGGAAGGAAATTTCAAAACAAAAGTTTTGCTTTGGGGCAAACCTGACTTTAACATTATGTGCCTTAGATAGACTTTTAATTTGGTATTTACAAATGTTTTGAAAATGCGGGAATATTTCAGCCTCCTCAAAATATTATTTTGGTATAAAATTCATGTGGAAAAATTTCAAATTTGTTTTAGTACTGAAAAGTCATAATTAAAAGTGTTTTAAATGAAATACTTAAATGAACCTCAAGGCAAATATCCAATGTTGAATCAATTGTAATGCTACTGCTAAAATATTTTGCCTTTTTTCCTACACTGTTGATCCTTTCTGGTAGCACGGTTCCTATTCCCAACTGTTGCAAATCCTACAGAGGCCAAAAATAGAATTTTACCATACTTGTGAAGAAAACCCATCTTATTTCATTCAAAGGGTTTTCTAATTTATAGGCACTGAAATTCAGTTGTGAGTACCCACAAGGGCTAGAAAAAAAGACATCTGAGCAGTTGACTTGATTAAAAAGAGCAGTTAAGGATTAATACTAACTTGTTAATGAAGGTTATTTCCTCTACAAACATTAAGAACACTATACAAATATCAAATAGTGGTAATGAGCAGAAGAAAATTTAGAGGAGGATTTACAAAACAAAGGAGAGCACAGGTAGGACACGTGGGTACTACAGAAAGGGATCCTGTTGGCATCCTTCTGTTTATAGAGCTCCTGAAGACCTCTAAGCTGACTGGGGGGCTTTCTAAAGAGGTGTGCACATGAAACTATCTGTCTCTCTGTTTCTAGTCAGCAGCAATGAAACAATCATTTTGGGGAGTTTCTGGATGGCAAGTTTGTTACAGCCACACTCTTGCTTAGTTTTGCTAAATGCAAGTCATCCCGAAGAAATTTCTTTAATGAATGGATTCTGAACAAAAATTGAAGCACTTCCCCCAATTTAAAAGGCAAAAGCACTGAGAAATGAAAAATTATCTCTCCATTACTTCGTAGGTGATGGCATGATGTGTGGGTTATGGGATTGTTTGGAAACCCAGTGGGAAATCTGTGTCCACAGATCTTTCAAAAAACATCTCACAACCACCAACTCACTTCAACTGTCTAGGTTTCACTGTTCAGGAACAGTAAAAGGAAGGAGATTTCAGGCTGAAAGCAATCCACATTTGCAGTAGCATATACTGTAGGGATGTTCTTTAGTTCTTTTTTAAGTCTCTAACATTTCTCTGCCTTTTGTATATTGAGGATGTAAAGACCATTATGAAGAACCACAAAGATCACGTAACTAGGTATTTATGACTGCAACACCATCAGTACCTTCGTTACTTCAGCATCTCTACTAAATACTCAGGGGTAGTTTAGACTTTTTACTATGGAGCACAAATGCCTCCTGCACTAGGCTAGACCATTGGAAACATGATAGTGTGACATAAAAAAGAAACTGAAATTCCTACAAGTTTCTATCACATATAAAGCATGTAATGTTATATCTATTTGGCCAAATGGATTAGCAGGCTGGATTTGTGAGCATCTGGCTTTTGAGTATCTTAAACCATTTTATAGCAAGCTTTTCACATTGTACAACCTCTGAGCGTGCTCTGCCACACTTACATCTACAGCATATTTCCACAAATTGCTCTCTACTGTGCTTCGAAGTCTTTGTTTAACATGCTGGAGCGTGTTATATAAGACCAAACATTGCATTTATACATACATATATATTTATATATGCAAGGCTTACCTATTTTATATATATACACACACATAAAATGTTAAACATGCTACATACTCAAGCGAAAAAAACCCTGAAGTTTGACATAGATAAACATATCCACCTAATTTTTGTCGTCTCAAGGATAACTGGAAGAGCTACAGAAGTAACAAAACCAGGAAATAAACCACATTTAAACTATCCATTATCAAGGGAATATTGTTTTAACAAGATGTATGGAATCACATTATCATTCAATTAATTCAATAATCTTGATGTTGTTACAAGACTGAGGCAGTTATCAAAGCAGGGGATCATTCTCGTACGGAAGGATCACATCATTTAATGGGACAGAGATGTCACATAAACCACAGTGTCAGAAAGATAACAAATAGAGGACTGAGCTCGTAGTAGTAATGAATTTATGTTGGCACACGTGGCTCCAACAAAATAACTGACATTTGATAAGCATATAGATATGGCTGGGTTTGAAACTGTTACCATTATAGTGCTGATTTCTTGAAATTCTTCACAAATCTTTTATTTTATACTCACACACGTTTAAAACCTAGACACACTTCCTATTGACAGTGGTTTCAAAGGTCTTTCATTAACTCAGCCTCGCAATGACAAATGTAGGAACACCTACTCTTCTTTTGAAATTAAATGAGTATTTATGGTAATTATTATAAAACGACTTTACCCTTCAGGACATTGGTTCTCCAGATTTGCACGGGTTTTCAACTAGACCTGTTTCCTCAGAGAAATTTTAGGAACTATTCTTCATGACTCAGTAAATTCCTGCTTGGTAACTGGTAGCCAAGCTGACATTTTTTACACCTTTTTTTCATTTGTATAGTTTTAGTAAAAAAAGAATAGACTCCGGGCATGCAATTTCTTTTACTACTTGCTGTCTGTTTGTAGCTGATAACAATGCCCACCCTCCCACCTACATGGCATAGCGAAGTTTGAGCCATACAGAAATTTCAAGATAATCGCAAACTGGTTTCAATACACGTTCTAATCTCACAGCTTCTAGACCTTGCTATATATGATTTGGTCTCACATCCATTACGGTGATATTGATATGACTGTATAGTTGCAACAAGACCTGAATTCTAATGACCTTTTAAGCTGACTACAGGTAAAACACCGAGACAGCTTCTTACCTTTGACATGTTTGTAAGACAGATGGATGGGGGCAGTTTCAGTCCTGCTAGTTTTAGCCTTAACTACTGCCTTTCATTTCATACCGTTCGTGACAGATACATCCTATGAAACCACCTGAAGAGAACAGGCTGCATTTGAACAATCGTGTGCTTGGCTACCCAAGGTCTTAGAAAAGAGGTACTATTGTAGTGGCAGCGCTATGGCCTATACGTGTAAAGCTTGGACCTTTGAGTATGTCAGTATGTAGCACACATGTATATGAACAAATAGAAGATGGAGGGGTGGCACAGTGATTTAACAGATCAAGGATGCAACATTGTTTACAAATGATGAGTTCAGACAAAGGCCAATCCTGGACTAAATACCAAACAGGTATTAATTCCAGGTGTCTTTTGCACATTACTAGTAAATGCCAGATTCTTAAGACTATCAGCATATAGGACAGGATTTTCTGAAAGTATAACTGTATTGCTATTTTCTTTTGTTAGCCTCAGGATCATAGAGTAGCCACCATTACAGCAATGTGACAGTTGTTGAGAAACATTGACTTTAACAGCATCTGCTATATTTGGTAGTCCTCAGAAACCAACAGTGGGCAGATGCCTTTCTCTCATACTTCTGGATGCTGTTTCACAGGCACTATGTATGAAGACTATCATTTTCCAGCTCGAGCCCGAGAGTTATACAATAGATAGTGAATGCACAAGTTGGGAATAGATCACTATAGTTTCACCTGAAGCAGAACTGAAATGGTAAAGCTGACTGAAGAAGCAAACTTTTTCTTAGAAAAATATTTTCTGAATTCTCCTAGATTTCATCCTTAGCCTAAGTTAAAACAAGTTTATATGGCCAAAGACTTTTTGTACTATTTCTCTCTGCAGATTAATCGTGGTTGAGAATGAAAACTGCCATCAAGCTATCTTTAAGTAAAAGAGAGTTTATATGGCCATCATACTCGCATTTCAAAAGTACAGGATGAGTCTGATACAGTGACATTTAAAATGCAAGAAGTCTCACTTAGTTGCTTTACTCCTCCTTTGTGTCAATCATGCTACTTGGTACACAGCAGAAGTGATGTCAGGAATACTGTCTATGTCCTGAGTGAAAAACAAAACTGGAAGTGAATGTGAGGGACAGAAACTATAGAAATGAGGAAAAATTTCACTTACATTTATCCAAGATGGCTGTCGCTATTACTGTTGAAACTCTGCTATGGGCTGAGGTCACAAGACCCTGTAAGCTAAAATAGAGAAGCTTCAGCTGAAGGTAACTGAAGCTGCAGCACATTAAAATACATTTTAAGGTTATAGGTATTGATTGGAGTTTTAATTTCTTGATCTACTTTTCCCAAGGCATGAAAAGTGACCTCTACTTTTTTGGTCATTTTTCAAGCCTGGAGGGAAGAGATTTTCAGTATTATCCTCTACCTCATTATAACAGTGTATGTATGTCATATAGAGTACATGATATGATAGTATGATGGTTTCATTGGCATGAGTTTAGTTGCCACATTATTCACAAATGGTGAAACCACACATGACTTATGCAGATTCTCCCCAATAAAAATAGAATAAAACCCTTATACAACATCACATCATCATGTATGTAGGAAATGTGATTTATATGAAAGAAAATCTAGCTTAAAAATCTTCAAAAGTGTATGAAAATGCATCACATAACTTTTTTCTCCTTTCCATAAAGGTCTTTTTTTAAATTATGTACCTCTGAGGGAGTCTGGCAACTTTTCCATCTTAGAAATACCGAAGTGACTTTAAAATAAATATTCCTGTTTGTATATTAATACTGTAGTTGGAAAATCTATTGCGCCTAACCTCCCAGGGCTTAAATCAAGTGTGTGATCTACCAGGCAGCTGGAATCTCCTCTTACCCTGTGATATAAAGACCCTAATGTTGGCTTCAGTAAGGGGCAAGATATGGGATTTATCACTAATTTTGGATCAAACGTTCTCTCTTCTGGCTCACAAGTCACTGTGCTTTTGGGAGAAACTCTAACATGCAAAAGAAAAAAAAACCCAGAAAATAATACCTTGGAAAATGATTGTTAGTGTTAACAGCAGAGATTTGGAATGATGGAAGGGGAGACTAGTAAGATACCCTGCAGTTTATCATCTGTCCAAGGATCAGATATGACCTCCACCTATGTAAATGTACGCCTCTGCATGTGCATGTACAGACAGATACATGTAATGTGCAACCCCAACTTTCTAGAACATGTCTTATGGGTTTTTCTGTATCTGAACAGAAGAAAAGACAATCCTAAGAGCAGAGGGAATTCAATGAATCTGAACTACAGAAATCCTGAAGCAGCCAAGTGACAACAAAAGCACGTATCTCAAATATATTTGATACATGTGAAAGAATGACTAGTTGCCAAGAAACACAGCAAAAGGTAGCATCTCTGAGCTTTCCGAGCAAGCTTAAAAAAAACAAATTTCCATCACATAATACAAATGTTTACTGCATTTCTTGTGCAATCATAATGTCATTTATAGTAGATGAGTACGCAGCAGATGAGAACTACCAAACTACCAAGGATACTGCATCATTTTGATATATCCAAGGAAATAGTGTGCACAATTAAAACCAAGAAATCCCCTGAAAATGTTACGTATTATAAATTAACTCTGGAAGTCATCATAGTCCCACAAAGCAAGGCAATCGAAATCATAATTTGAAAGATGAGTAAAGATGGCAACGTGATTCTAACAAAAATGATCAGTGGGTCAATTTTCCTACAAAAAAAATGACTGCTCTATTTTTGATCTTTAATAGAAAAAGACAGCAAATGTTCAAATTATTAGACCACCTTAAAAGAATGAAGGAAGTGATGGTGAACATGTTTATGATAGGAGACTAAGTCACCTTTACCAAACCTATTTCAGAAGTTAGAGGACTACCCTGAAGCTTTTTGAAAGCTTGTAGAAGAATGAGTACAATCCTAGTCCCAAAGTATAGGATAGATACCACATCATCAAAACACCATATCCCAACTGGAACTAGTTGCTTGCTTTCACCTGATGAGAAACACCAACAAAAAAAACAGCAAACTGAAACTGAATTAATTATTCTCTCTATGAGAAGACAAACTTCTATAACAGAATTCATGCAATTTAAATAGAGTGTGTTTGACTTTGTAGAATGTAGTCTAATATGCTCAGTGTGTAAAGAAGTAAAGCTCTATTGGCTCATTTCATAAGCAGTAATTTATTTAGAAGGGAAAAAAAAAAAAGGAAAAATAGAAGTGGGAATGGGGAGATATGGCTCTACCAAATACAGAAATCTATGCCATGGATACTGATACCTGAGTAATCTGTGGTTACCTATATAATGGAAGGAGAAAACCAGGCATTTCTATGGCACAATTCATTAAATCCTAATTAGATGTCTAAATCAGATTGGATAAACTGTCTCTTACAAATGTACTGACTAAATGTACCTTTGCTATGAATGGTGACGAAAGGCTCTTAAGCCTGGAGTATTAAGGTGAATGGCAGAGACAACATGTAACCATGTATTGTTTCGTGAAATAAAAGCCCCTTCCAAGAGACCAATTATCTAACGTTGATTTCCCCTTAGTAAGCATCTGAAGTAGTCATTTGTATTTCTGTTAAAAAGATGTGAAACCAAACTACTCTGTATCAATTTCACACATTCAGGTTGCATCAGATAGATGTGATGCCCTAAAACTTACTCCAGGTGAACAGCAAATGTAAAACCACCATACATTTCTGTTTTCATCCAGGTATGGGTAGCAAAGAAAGGACACTGATGAATTCCTCAATCATTTCATTCTATCACCAGATTTATGGACTACCCCGCAATACTCTATATCCTACCAACCAAGCCTCAGATTCCCTTCAATTCTAAAGAAAAACTCTTGTTGTGAAATAAAATGAAGGAAAATGTTACAGTCTGCAAATGTGCTCCTGCACACACAGAGAAATCAATCAGCAAATCCTAGGTACTAATATTCACGTTGAAGAAAACCCCAACAAACTATTGAAAAAAATCAGCATAATGGTTCAGGAAGTCAGCAAGTCTGCAAGTTGACTCTCATAGTTACTCAAGCAAATTTTGTTTTTAAAAGTCTTGTAAGTTAAAAAAATTACCTATAAACAGATGTAGCCAAAATTAAAAAGAATAACTAGTAAAAACATGTTTTTATTGTGTAGTACCTCAGTGTAAACTTTTCTGATATTATATACCCTTCACCTTTACACAGTTCATGAGATGAGATGTGACAGTAGCATAGGCCTCTTCAGAGATACATATGATAAACTTAGGCAGCCAGCAAGGGAATAATCACCATTTGGATAATCAATTTCAGAAGTGAATTGAATTTCCAGAAATGATTTGAATGAAAATTAGCTCACAGCATGATGGGGGTTGTTACATTTGGTTTGAATGAATCAGGTGGATAAAAATAAAACAGAAAAAATTAAACCATGATTATTTTGTAAATATTTACAGATTAATTCGAATTTATCAAGTATGAAAATTAATCAGAAAGCAGACTGACAGCACCTCACACAACTCGGTGATCACCATAAATCCAGATAATGTATCAGATTTCATCAGAATAGAGGTCATGTTTTAACTGACAGTAGAATTTGTTATGCATTATTCATTCATCTGAAAATATTACAAGGTGGGACAACTTTTTTATAGTTTATTACCATAGCATATTACAAAATGCATTTGTAAAATAAATGTTTAACCGATGAGTCTATGACAAGTCGTTACAAAGCATATTATAAGATGCAAATATTGTTAAAATACGTGTGCATGTTTAATGCATGAATTACAGTCATCAGGCATGGTAGAAATTGTCATAAAACTTAACAAATGATAATAAGATATTTACAAATGGCATCTAAACATGAAGTGTGCACAGAGAAGTAAATGGTACTAAAATTAACTCTTGTATGAAGGCTGGTTTTTTTCCTTTTTACTCAGAACAAACCAGCTTAGGTGATTTTTCCATTTGGATGCTTGTAAGCAATGTCTGAGACAAACTCTCCTTCCTAAGCTTCCAAGGCAGCCAGGAACATCAGTCTTCAGATTTCCAGAATAAAATTACAGACAATTCTCCATTAGCTGGGCAACACAGATGAGCTTTAACTATACCTTCAAACTTTTCTTAAGGAGAATTAAATTTCGCTGAATAAATCTGAGTTATTACTTTTAAAGACAATTTGTCTGAGGAGGTAAACTGTTCAAACTTCCTATTGTAATTCTTTGTTTAGTCACCAGAAAAAAACAACTTCAACAAAGTAAGGAAGAAACAGCCTTACCTTTCAAATCTTAATCAGTGATACTCAGTTTACAGATCTGTACTGATCTATGTAAGATTTGTATATGGTATCATAGGGTTTTTTTAAATTCAATACTGTACAGCAAAACATTGATCAGTGAAAAGGTATTTGTGTGTTTTGGCATATGTGTAGAATATAAACAAAGAACTGTCACCAGGATATTCCCCAGCTGGTTACAGAAACAAAATTTGTCTGCTTGAAAGAGCAATTTATGCACATCCCATCTCTAAGAGTCAGACTAAATAACAGACAAGATCCTGAAAATAATGAGAGAGAGAGAAGGCACCTACAGGGAGGCACCTCCATAGTCACGTCCTGCAAGCTTTAGTGCAGAGATTTGCTGGTACGTGAAATCACTCATAATTACAACACAGAACTTTAATGATTTCACTGTAACTAAATAATATTATAAATCTAGTTTAAATCTGCCAGGTTTCAGCTGCTGAAGAAGTTGATCTCCAGCTTCTGAAGCACAGTCAAAGAGCATTAGCAGGATCTGAGAAGTCTGATCCCGTGATAGGAATGTTGACATTGCTCTCTCTTAATTTTCTTTGAAGTTTAACAAGACTGAACGCCTGGAAACAGGACCTAAATACATTCAAGAAAGAAATAAAGTACTCATTTTGACAGAATGGGCAAGAAAAAAAGACCAGAACTTCACATGTTTTTAAAAAATAAGCATAAAAATTCACAGATTAGAATTACAGTATTTCAAGCTTTTGAACATAAAGGGTTCTTGAGCCTCACATTGCTAGGACAATGTAAAAGGGAAAGATCTGAAGTTTTTATTGTGTGCCATCATCTCACCCTGCCTGTGTGCTATCATCTCACCTGTAGTGGGCACCTGCAAACACAGGATATCAGGATCTGACTCAGGATCACCTACTCTCATACTCCTCTGGACACAAGCAGCATGCTGAAGTCTGAACTGTGAGCTGACATCACACATAAAAATAGGCAATATCTCAGTTAGAGGACCTGGTGCATGGATTACTAACTCTAGTATGACAAAGCTACCCTAGACCTATTTTACAGTGAAGTGCAGGTGACCACACATATCTATGAAATATGCCTTAAGGAACACACTTCCCTTCTCATCTGTGGAACCACAAAACGTTTTCAATTGCACATTATGAATGTCCACACAAGTAAGGTCCCTGATGCAGACATAATCACAGCAGACCTGCAAACCCACTGAGGAAACAACATACTCAGCCACTAGGTGCTCCTGTGATCTGCATGTCATAGCTGGAGTAAACAGTGTTTTAAGCACCTCTCAACTTCCCTGCCCAGGAAGACATCCAGAGAATTTGTGGGTAATCACTTTTTAGTTTAAAAGCCCTCAGATGCAAGGCCTTCCACAAATTGTTTCTTCAGCTTTTCCAAACATAAAGGAACCACGCAAGCACAAGAGGCTTTGAAGTGAATCCTAAACCATTCTTTCTTGTGTCCCTATCTTGTTTCCTAAAGACATGACTATTCTGGTAAAATGATTGAGCAATCAGTTCCTGGGTAAGAGTAGCTGTCTCAAAGTTAAATTGAAGGTCAAGAGAATACTGCTCGGAAGTATGAAGAATGCTGTGCAGGACACTCCCCCATTCTTCCAGCACCAGCATTGCTCCCTGCTTTCTTGTGGCACTGCTGGTGCTCTTTAACCTTACCGGTAGATGTGGGCAATTTTCAAATCAATCCATCAAGGGTAAAACCCCCCAAACACAACATGCAACAAGATAACAAAACAGATAACAGAACACAAAACAAAATTATCAAAATGTCACAAAGTAAGTTTGGAAAAAATGTGATAAGAATATTAATAGCCTAAAATTAGCAATAAGTAGTTTTTTTCGTATGTTGCTTTTTCCCTCTGAGGGTTACATGACTAATACTTCAAAACTCCACATATACTGGAGACCCTGTTCAATACAGGAAGAGGTTTTACCAGCATCTACAACTGTTGTGCAACTATGAATGCAGGAAAATCATTGAGAAACATGTAGCGATTTTCTACATAAATTTACATAGCTGACATTAGGTACTTCTTCGCTGAGCAGACATGTAACTCTGTGTCAGAATGATTCAACAGCCACAAGGAGCCAACAGTCTGGTGGTTCAGAGGCAAAATTAGTCAGTTGGACAAACTGAAGAGTATTTTCAGTCCTTAAGGACTATATATGTTAAGTGGAATTATTCTCATATGTGTAACTACCCAACAGGCTTCAAAACCAGCTGGAATCTGACAATGAGAGTATGTTTTCTTTCAAAAATTAAAACCTTGTTTTGTTTTTCTTTTTGCTTTCCCACTGTATCTTGGTCATCTTTGTAATTAATTACTCCCTTTAAAAAAAAAAAACATAACAAAACAAAGGTTTTTTTTCCTGATGTACTTGGCTAGACACACACACATTAGGAAAAGACACACTACTGTCACCATCAGTTTCATGGTTTCATACTAGAGTATACAACATGACAGAAATCCGACCAAAAATGTGCACTACCCACTACAGAGAAAGAAACCACAGTGCACTTGGCCTATAGTTTGGTGTCACTCGGATTCACAAAATGGCACTGGCACTCTCTGCATGCATACTTAGAGAAAAAACACCTCAGAGCAAGTAAAACAGGACTTTGCTTGAATAGTAAGTAATAAGTAACATAAGTTAGAGCACAGGAAGTTCCGCACCAACATGCAGAAGAACCTTTTCACAGTGCGGGTGACAGAGCCCTGGGACAGGCTGCCCAGGGAGGTGGTGGAGTCTCCTTCTCTGGAGATATTCAAGACCTGTTTGGACGCCTATCTGTGCAATATGAGCTAGGAAGCTGCTTTGGCAGGGGGGTTGGACTTAATGATCTCTTGAGGTCCCTTCCAATCCCTATGATTCTGTAAGAAACCATGAAGTCTATTATTAAACGGAATATTGAATATCTTGTATTGAATTCCAGACATCCTGTCTTTGTGTGGGGGCACACATCTGTATTTGTGTCTTCTGCTAAATTCTTCACTCTCTTAGTAGTTTGTAAGTTTCTCACCCCATTGTGATTTAACCAGGCTGGCACTAAAAACAACACAGCTGTTCGCTCACTCCCCACACACACAGTGGGATGGGGGAGAGAATCAAAAAGATAAAAAGCTGAAACTCATGGGTTGAGATAAAGACAGTTTAAGAAAACAGAAAAGGAAAAGGATGGTGATGATGATGGCGATGTTGATGATATAAAAAACAAGTGAGGCACAGTACAGTTCCTCAGCACCCAAAGCCAATGCTCAGCCAGATCCTGAGCCACGCTGCCGCCTGGTAAACTTATAAAGTTATATAAACTTATATAAAGTTATATATGGAGCGTGACATCAAATGTTATGGAATATCCTTTTGGTCAGTTGGGGTCAGATGCCCTGCCTCTGTGTAGCACCCCCACCAGCTTCTTTGGCACCCTCAGTGTTCTTGTTGGCAGGACAGCATGAGAAGCTCAGAAGCCCCTGACAGCTTAGCAATGATTAAGACATTGGTGTGTTACCAACATTATTTTCATCCTAAATCCCAATCATAGCACTGTACCAGCTGATAAGAAGAAAATTAACTCTAAACCCTGCTGAAACCACACCACACCCACAAATTTCTCAACAAACTCTGTTGTGCAACTAGTTACAACCTCTTCCAGCCCAAAGATCCACAGAAGTGCAAAAATTTGTCCTTTAAAGCATGTCCTCGAGGACAAGAGTCATGTGTTTAGGTGACTTAAGAGATTAGTGTAGCTAAATACATTTTCTCTGAAGTGTCTCATTTCAAAAGTACGAAATCCTAAAATGAAAGGCAGTCCAAGGAAAGGAGGTGGTTAAGAGAAATATCAGTACGACTTCATTTCAAGGTCTTAGGGAAAAGACTACACGGCACTGAAAAAGACAGGTTATGCATGGCAACCAGCAGGCAATGCTGTGTCTTTCTTAATGAACAGGACAGTGCCGAGGGATTTAGAAACTGGAGTTTTAATCTTCATACTTCATGTCCCTCCTGATCAGACCATTACAGGGTTGCTATGGATTGTATCCAATAATCTTGGCGTTCATCTTTCAGGGTCCTGACCTACCCTATCTGCAATTAGTTTGATGAGATTTACACATTCTTTAGGCAGGAACAGAAGACATTCTGAAGAGTTGAAATCCAGTTTACACATGAACACAAGTTACTGTAGTCCCAGAAAGGCATAGAGTACAAAGGAGAAAAAAAGAAGCAGAGAAACAGTATTTGGAATATCTCTGAAATAACTGTAGTGTTGAATATGATAACCAGTAAATACTCTTAATGGGCATTCAGCCCAAGCCTAGAGAGACAGGATTATGACTTAAAGTCGCATGCTTTCCTATGTTGCACAATTCAGGTGAAAGCTTTCTTACCTAAACTGAATCAAGATCACCTTTTTGGCAGGAACTGTGCAAAGATAGCAAAGTACTTGCTCCAAGAAGAGACCTGGGTCAAAAAAGTATCTTTTCTATGCAGTAATATACAGAGACTGCAACTAATACAGTGCTTCTGGAATATGAATGATGAAGAGGCTGTGGTGTATTTTGTTTATAGTGAAGTCTAGAATTATAAAACTATAACAGAAAAGGACTGAGAGATGTAGTCTAAAGCAGAACAATTATTAGAATTCTTAATATTAGGATTTCTGCTAGCAATTTTACAAGCAATCGAAATGACACTTGTTACTAGCATATATTTTATACAGAATTAAAAAAAATAATTATCCTAGTTTGGAAACAATAGCTGAATAAAAAGAACTATTACATACAGCAGACTCACATGGATATACATACGAACAGGGATAAAACAACCCTGTGGTTACATGCAGACACAATGTATGGGCTGAAATTGTTGGACTCTGTAGCACAGTATTGTGGAGAGGGAAAAAAGGAATTATCCTTTTTCAGGCTACTGAAGGTTATTTTTATATTAAAATGAAACATCCCAAATACAGCATCCAAAAAATGGTATTATAACGTTTTTGCAAGCACACTTCTCAATTTTCAGAAATCTTGGACTGTTTCCTTGTTTCCCTTTTCCAGTAAGCTGAGGAAAAATGTGTCTGTTCATAAGATACAACTTGTTTCCTCTCCCATGCTGTGATTTTTACAATCAGTGCAAACAGCTAAATTATCAAGGTAAGCAGTCAAATTACTCCCTCAATATTACCATATTAATCAATAGTGTCTCTCTTCTACCACCATCGCATTCACTTACTTACCATTCTACATTCCTCTGGTGTGACAGTCATCTCTAATCTTGATAAGGCTAAATAAGTTTTTTGGTCATCTTCAAAATTTGATGCATACTATGTCCTTCAGCCCATTTTCCAGCTCATTAATAAATATATTAAACAATGCTGTTAAACGTACAGGTCAGTGGCAGACAGAAATGTTAACCTTTTGCCATGCTGAAAATTGTCAATTTACTCCTACACTATCTTCTGTCTCTTAACTTGTTTCTAACTTATGATAGGACTTTAACTTTCACCCAGAACTATTCAATTTTCTTATTAATCTCTTGTGAAGAACTGTTTCAAAGGCTTTTGGAATGCCCTTTTCAATCTTATCACTTGATCTTACTTTTAAAACATACTTATTTTTGAGACACAAATATTTTTTGTGGATTGAAAACACTGGAGTCTCCTTAATCAATACTGGAGAGATGTGTGTGCACTGCACAGTGTGTTGAACTTTTGAGGCCACAGAAGAAGAGCACGATTTGTCCCACAGAAAGGTCAGACCACCAAAAACTTCCAGCTGAATCAGTAATGCAGAAAAATTAATTATAAGGCTGTATTTTATCCTGTTAGAATGAAGCACTTCAATGCACATGGTAAATCACACAGGCGAAGAAAGACTCGGAAGCAGCAGCAGCAGCAGTAGGATGGGGATGACTGCAACTGCATGAAGGCTCCCATGCTGCTGACCGGGACTAGGCTACAGGCACTGCACAGACACAGAGTGAAATGATTGTCCTACGTAAGACAAGAGATGACAGTGACAGATTGATAGGAAATACCTGTCATGAGAGCAGGCAATATATGTGCCTAAGCTTTCTATACATAAACTGGAGAAGTCTGAATGACTGACTTGGAGGAGGATAATGAGGTACCTCACAATCATTACAGACAGCACAGGAGAGAGTACAATAGGGCTTATCTGAAAATCTAAAAGTAGGAAATTAATGGTGCTTTTTTTTTTTCCTACTTTATGAGGAATAATGGGTATCGTGAAGTCAGTCTGAAGGATTATAAAACTGAAAACAAACTGCCTGTATTTGATGCTTTGAAGGGGAACTGGGGAGAGACACAGAAGAGAGATGTTAGGAAAGTAATCTGTGCAGAACAGTGGCAGCAATGAGACAAGATGACATTTGTCATGTGCTGAAAAGAGGCCAGTTGTAGTAAGTGAAATGTGGAGAACCTGCATGAGAGTTTCAGCTCAGTGCACGGCTTAAAAAGCTGTACCTCAGTGTGGATGTGAGGAATAGAAAAGATACCCAAATTCAAGACGCTGTTTATACTCCAAGCTTAACACAATCAACATGCTGATACAGTTGACAGTGATGGAGAAAGGGGGTGAGAGTGAAAAGATTATTCCTGTTGGTCTTTAAGTTGATGTCTATGCATCCACCGGGTGGTATCAGGAAGATGGGACGAGTTTAATCTGTTTGGGTTGGCTTTTTTTTTTTCCTGGGTATTTTTGATTTTTTGTGAGTTTGGGTTTGTTTGGGTTTTTTTTAATAGAGGAAATGGTATCTGGAGTACATATCGCAAAGATGATGATTAGGTTTCTCATTTAGAACTACCACAATTAAGACCCTCTGAATAAAATGGCAAAGGAGAAACTAGAAAGATAAAAAGAAAACCAGAATGCATAGGATGGAACTGGGAGAAGAGAAACTCCCTACAGTTAGTGAGAAAAGCGCTAAGTACTGAGCCCACAAACTGGCGCAGGGGATGAAGAAGAGAATGGCTGAGCAAAATAAGTCAATTAAAGAAAGCAGCAGCTTCTTTTGAACTTTTTATCAAATTTGTCAGCTTCTACAATAAATCAATTTTATTTCTTCATATCACATTTTGTGTCAACTCCCTCTTCATGGCAGAAGTAATTTAAATTTTTTGGAAGGAAAAAACCCCACCAAAACAATAGAAGGTTACTGTTGACAAAATCTGTTCCTATTAGTGGCACTGTCAGCTCAACCTAAGAGGTGACTGATAAAATGTGAGAGAACCTGCTGTAGCCAAGAGTCTCTCCTCTCTGTCCTCGGACACTTGCTTTGAGAAGTCACCTTCAGTTACAATTTTTGTAGAGATTATGCATGAAGGAAGGCAGAGGTTTGTTCTTGCTGATTGCTCAGTACGAAGTGTTAGTTTCTCAGCAGACATTAGAAGCAAGTTGCCAGCGATCCTTGAAGCTCCAGTTCCCTTTTGCAATTACAGAAGAGAATTCTTTTGCCAATGCTGCCGACAAGCAATACCAGTTAATTGTCCCCAACAGTTTCTGATGCACAGCATTTGGATTACAGAGCTGGGAAGGTATTTAACCCAACCTAACTCTTTACTTTTGTGTAAAGATGTACTTAAATACCTTTTAAGTACAGATTATTAGTGTTCTGCTTAGTGGCTGAGAAACACAGAAATTGTTAAGATCCAGAAACTGTTCCTAACACTTTTTTGGAGACTCAAGAGCAACTCTTTTGCCAATGATACCTGATGACATTTAAAGTATATACAACTGCTCTAGATATGACCTGCTTAGTTTGCTTGCTATTTCCTAGCACTGCACCAACATTGTAACGCAGCTAAAATGAAACAGGGGAACACAAGAAGCAAACTCTGTCCTATTTGTCTAGAATCTTGAAACTGCAGTTTTTTTCATTTGTGACTGCCCTGTTGTTCTCAGAAATATTAAGAACTGGTTAATAATGGTGGAAATGGGTCCCAAGGAACAAAAAAGACCAACTGATTACTCAAGGTTCATCAAGCCCATGGTAAAGTTATGAGGGGGTTAAGCATAAATGAAACAGTTAAGATGTGTCTGTACAGAAAAGCAGAGCTCATTTTGGAGTAAATTGCAAAGAAAAGCTCAAATGGCTCTTCAGCTATCCAAGAATGAGCAAAAGTTCAGTAAAAAGAAGGATCAATACTAAAGCCTTACTTCTATCCTTCCTGTCTAAACTTAAAAAACTTTATCATTTCCAGGAATTAAACCAGGTGCTGAAGATGTTAAAGAACACATGATTTTTTAAATAACTGGGAAAAATACAGAATGCTATATAGCTAAGTCAGTAGTTTGGTTTTTTTCTGATATATATTAGTCATATGACATCAGCATTGTGTTTTGAACTTAAATGATAAGACCCTTGATTATTCCAAAGGAGAATAATTTCTCACACAGGAATTTCATATTTAGGTCATTCAAGGATGTTATTAGATATTAATTTATTATAACAATCACCCCTTATTTTGCAGTTAAAACACTTCCACAGTTTAGCTGGCATTTCAAACCAGCTATTAGAACCTGTTTACAGCCTAGTAACTCTTGAATATACTGGCTTTCTTAACTCTGTGGGCAACATTTTCAAAACAATACATGGAGACAGAACGATAAACCTCCCATAAAAGGCCATAAGAGGCATGTGACTCAACACATTCTTCAGTGGGTATTGCATTAGCTATAGGCCTGTTCAACAGTATGCTTTTAAGCACAAAACGGAATATTAACTGAACAAAGGGGTAAGCATTATTATGTTTAGTCAGTTTAAACAACATACAAGCAACTGATTTATCTTATATTGAGACACAGGAAAAGGAAACTGTTAAGTTTCATCCAGAAAAGTACAAAAAAATAACAGAAGATGTAATATAATGTACATGAAGATCAGCACAGCCAAGTTCCATTGCCTCTTTTCACTACGTTTTGGAAAGGTACTCGTGTTTCATTAATTTGCATTATGCGATTGGTAACACCAGGGCGTTTGGCTCATTCTCTGAGTTTGCAGCCCACGAAGATTTAGTCAGGCATTAGTGCAAGTGGCCACGCTATCGACAGCCAGGAGAACCCAGGGTGATGAGAAACATTAACCCCCTTCGATGCTCATCACACTATCGGTGTGGGTCCAGGGATGCTCCCTACCTGGGAAACACCTAACGCTTCCCTTAGCATGAGCTGAAAACTTAAGGAAGTGTTAATATCCTGCTAAACCTGCCCATGATACAGAATATCCTTGTGTGAGCACATATGCATGTCTCTGTATGCTATTGTCTATTTTTAGTTTAAAATGAAATGCCTTACTATATGCTGCATAATCAAAGATTATTTCTTAGAGGCTTATACATATGACTATGAATTCCAGTTTACAGTTAATATTATTAGGCGAAGAAAAAAGGTTAATTTCTATGAGAACAGTCAGCAGGTAGCCTACAGATATATCCCAGGTAGTCTACAGATACCTCCTCTTTCAATAACATACAGAATGCTCATCCTTAACCAATTTATATTCATTCGTTTCCACAGAGATTAAAAAGAAAAAAAAACCCCAAAACTAATGGACCAGATAGTCAGCCATATATCACAATTTAGAAAAAAGAAAAAAAAATAAAGTAGTAAACCTAGCCATGATTTAGTGAAAGGTATTTTTATCTAAGGTTCTAATAATCCAAGTGATATAGCTGTATATGAAAGACCAAAACAGAGAAGGATTCTCTTCCTATTGGATATAGACATAATCTTCAGATGTTAAAAACTGATGAAACTCACTGCTTGCTTGATATAAATTATGTTGCTGACAATAAAGTGCATTTTGAGAGAAAATAAATCACTTTGCCATCAAGTAATAATTTTATTTTTGGTGGGAAGGCGAATGCCTCTGGAAAAGTACTCCATTGAATTTTCCACTGTTACAGTCCATGCTGGAGCTGGATGTTCAGGGCAAATATTTTCAAACAGTGCACTAGTACAAAATAAAATACTGAAAAAATCTTACACACACAGTGGGATTTTCTGAATATCATTTTCGTAACGGGGAGATACTGTGAGGTAACGCGGAGTCAGCATCTCATATAACGGATTAGGTCTTCCCCGTGTTTAAAAAGGCAGAATTTCAGAAAACCTGTGCTGATTTTGCCCAGTAAAAGGTTTGTGTAAGGCTCTTCTGTAAAAGTATTACCTAGGTTTACAGGATAAGAACACGGGTATTACAAGTTGCGGAAAGGTGTGTCTTGTTATGCCATATATGCCACAGGGTGACAGAGCCCCGGGACAGGCTGCCCAGGGAGGTGGTAGAGTCTCCTTCTCTGGAGATATTCAAGACCCATCTGGACGCCTATCTGTGCAGTATGAGCTAGGGAGCTGCTTTGGCAGGGGGGTTGGACCTGATGATCTCTCGAGGTCCTTTCCAACCCCTACACCTCTGTGATTCTGTGATATTGTAACTCACTTCAGCTGCAGGCTTCAAAGAAGCCACTCTCCTCTGTATAAGGCTCCAAACCCAGTGCTTTTCGGGTGGGAAAGGTGGTGGGGGAAAGGCACAAGGGACTCTGTATGAAGAATTTATTTCAGAACCTCAGAAACCTCCATTAATTGTGATTTTTAAACCCTTCCCTTTAAATATACGAAACTGTGCTTCCTGAATGACAGCTTATTTGTGCTGTGTGACACACACATTGAATTTACTGTATGTTTTAAGTACCTTTTCCACACTGCACAATCAGAATATTCCTTCTGTAATGGGAACTCCCCTTTCAAATGAAATTAACCAAAACCAAAGCTGTACTTAAGAAAGCACGCCTCCAAAACTCCTAATGAAGTTGCTTGTATCATTCAATCAAAATACGTATGAGACAAACACCTTTAGGCAAACATTTTACCAAATAATAAGCAAAAAAAATCCCAAACCTCTTCCGTATTTTAAATGCTATCTTTAACCTCAGAGACATTCTTTGCATGAACATCCACATTTTCTATTAAATTGCTACTTTTAGACAGTACTCTGTGTTGTATGATCCTCTTAATCCACAATTCAGGACTGATAATCATTCTTCCCTTTGTACATTTTGAGGGATCTGCTGAAATGCTTGGCTGCCTAAACTACAGTAATTTCCTTTATGCAATTGTAAATTAAATTTTTTAGAAGTGGAGAGTGATTTAAAAAAAAAACATTTTTCCTTTTAAGAAATGAGACATGTACATCTCTGTAGGAATGCAGGGAGGCAGAACAAAACACTGAAGAAATGATAATTTTACTGTTATATCACATGTGCTTTCCTCACCTAAGCTGACATATAGCATGTTTTATATAAACAAGAAGCTAATGTTATTTTTATCTTGGAATACTTCTTTCTCATCTTTTTAACGGACTAATGAAGAATGACTGAATCCTAAATGTTTTCCCTCTGCTTACTGGTCATTTTCCCTGGAAAAAAACACAAGCTGTTTACTTAATACTCTGTCAGTTCGAAGGGTGCCAAAGTGACTAGGTCCAGTATAATAAATAATGCACTCCCTGGAATACAACATGCCAAAAAACCCTAAATTTGAGTAATGCTGCCTACAGGAACTAATAAAAAAGTGTGACCCTACTACTGTGTTCATTAGGGAGCACCAAAAAGATAAAGGACTGCAAGGTTAGGCAATCATTCAAAAAATGAGGAAACTAATTTTAATTAATAGCACTAATAGACAACATATTTTCATAGGTTGGTATTACATATAGAAAATTTGCTCAAAGAAATATCTTACTTTCACTTCAGGGTGGTGATTAATCCACAAGAGCCCTAACTCAACCAAGTATTTTTAGACATAGGGAACATCAAACAGTGGTAGCAGTCCACCAGAGATACTACAATATATGATTTGGAATGCCTGAAAAGTTGTCCAGCTAAAAGTTCTGCTTAAGATTTTTATTTTTAACATGGATCCAGGTTCTGGGAAAGAGAATATAAAATCATGTCCTTAACAGTTTAATCTGTGCTTTATCTCTTTGTGTGGATGTTTATAAGAAGGTCCAACCACTATATTTGCTGAGACTCAGAAGTACTAAACCAAACCCAAACCCAAGTCCTTGCCTATTCACCATGTAGACCCTGTCTTTATTATCTACCTCTTGAGAGAGCTGGGTCAGATCTTTCAGAGACAATGACACAACCAAAGGCTTTAACTTGAGCAGAGGTTTTTCTTCAACACAAATTAAACTGGTTCCTATTTCACTAGGCTTTACACACAGAACAAGATTGAAGTCAGGCCACAGACGTGCAAAAGTTGCATGATTTGGCCTTGTTTTCTTCAAACTCATTCTTCGACTTCTGCAATTTTTTCCCCCTTTGTAAGTTTAAGTGTCCCTTACAGATCCTAACTTAGAGAACAAAGTTGTTTTACTTCTTTTCAAATGCACCTTTACAGTTGAAAAGGGTATCCTATATAAAAAAAAGTAATTCCAGTTAGACAAGAAAAAAAAAAGATCGATCTATTCTATAATTCCACATTTTTCTAGAAGCTATATATAAAACACAAGGACTAGTTAGGTAAGAGAATACTGTGGTTTGGTAGTTTAACATGGAAAATGTTGTCAAACCAACTGACTTCAGAGCTCCACCATGGCACTCAATCCAGCTGATTCCTCTCAACTGTCTACAGATCCTCAAGGATCAGCAGTTTGGAAAGCTAATATGGGAACGGCACAATGTTTGAAGAGCCTTTCCTACTTCAATGTAAAATAAAAAATAAATTAAAAAGGTCAGCCATTACTTTCATTTGAACAGCAGTGCTAAATGTCAAAGTGGCTGGTTGTAAGTGATGTTGTAAAGTGACTGTTTAAAGCGCCCATGTACCAAAATAAGCACCTGAGCAAAGAAGTCTGAAAAAACAGGAGAAGGTACTTTATTTGGTATGAAGATTTCTGTAAAGAAATTTAAAAAAAACCCCAACTCCTTCAGGGATTCAGTTGTAATCCCACAGATCTAATAATTACATAAACTTCATGCAAACTTGATTTGCCACCAATATGCTCTTAGAGGACATGGTATTGTACCCAAGTGTTGTGCAAGAAGTACATAATTTGCACTAAGATCATCACCTTCATGCATAAAGTATTGGCATTTCCATTTTACAGACAAGAAAACTGAGCCATAGAGATTATAGATGGCTTATTTATCATATTAGCAGCATGGGACAACAAATTTCAGAAGATAAATGCAATCAGGGAGTACCTGATTCTGTGAGTGCTGAGTTGTTCAGCTCTAGACAAGGAAATGGAAAACCAACATGAACTTTATGTGGAAAAGATATTCCAGGATGGGCTAAGTCTCTTTTATGCCAGTGATAGGAATATCCCTAAGTTTAAAATCAAGTGTATTCCAAGAGCTTGTTAAATCAGTGCTACATGGATGCTGTGAGAGAATCATATTCTGGGTATCTAGCACACCACACTGCCATTCTGGTACAAAACTAGAACACAAAACTCACTTACAGAGATTTAAATCGTATTATTACAGACTGGAAACTGTAGGCTTGGCCACCACCATAACAAATGAATGACCAAAAATAGAATTATTTTTTTCCTTTATATACATTGTATGCTACACATCCCAAAATACCGTTCTGCGGTTAAATGGACACAAGTTACAGTGCCAAGACTGGAAACGGTGAGCATCCTCATCTTCACTGAAACCTAATGTAGCTGAAGGTCCTTCTCTCCATATTAGATCACAGCCTCTAGAAGTAAATGAAGCAGCATTTCCCCACTTTGGGCATGAATGGCAGAAAATTCTAAGGCAAAGTGAACCATAAGAAATTTTGAGTTCATCGATTCTATACAAAGGGCTCTCTGGTGCAATTCTTCCCATGGGTACAATATCATAGCCAAAATAAAATGGTTATATCCAGATTGCTACGATAGCTGCAAGGAAAGGCTGAGGATCACAGGCTGCTTGCCTGAGATAAAGTACCTCATGAGTTCTTGGCCCTTCCTAGGTTTGGGTGAGAATAGAAAAGAGAGGGCGGGAAGATGACAAAAATATTTTGTGACCCTCCATGTAGTCAAATAAAAATAACCTGCTCTAACTGGAATTTTGTATCAGAAACAAGCAAACATTTCCATCTAAATTATTTTGTCAACAGCATGGTGGTATCCTTGCTAACCTTATTTGGCACCAGTGAATAATTAGATACACAGGGGTGTGACTCCAATTGAAGGTGTTGGCATTGTAGCACTCTGTGAAAATATTAACTATGAGGTTAACTCCAATTTTCTCTTCTTTAATTAAATGCACATGGTACTAATGAGGTAACCTACTGTTCCTTGATAGCACTAATTAGCTAAGAGGAGAGTACACTCTCACACTGCAATTTAAACCTAAAAATAAGGTTGAAATATGCTAATTGCAGGCAATTTAAAACAGTACAAGTTGTAGAACTAGTCATAATAAGGGAAACTGACTGCTTTACAGCTCTGCAGCTGTAACTTTGGTAAAAATCAAAACAAGCCACACAATTTTAGAATGATTTGGCAAAGTATCCAGCAGTCCCTTCAAAAAATGTTACTTAATTCTCAGTATACAACATAAATAAATTAAAAATGAAGTATTTGCTGCTTATTTAGGAATACACAAGTAATGCCTAATAAGAAAAACGAAATTTGGTGAGGTCTCTGCAGAAAAATATCTTTTGTTTAGACTAGTTTGAAGCTCTGAATTTTCCTAAACACGCAAGAGTCCAATTTCTAGAGGTGTTGAGCAGCTGCAGCTTACACTGACGTCAATGGAGTCCTGGGTGCTCAACTCAACTGAAAAGTCTGGCCCTGAAATTAGAATTTTGAATGGAAAAAAAAAAAAGAAAAAGGGAATAAAGAACCACTCTTTGCTTAGAGAAAGTACATTTTAAAGAACAAATCTGCACTTCTACGTACGACTTTGAAGTTCTCAAAATAGTAGCATTTTGTACTGCAACATCAAGCGTGTTCTTTACGAGGTAACACAATAGAAGGTTCAGTTTAGCCAGGGAACTGTAGACAAAGTTGCATAGCATGTTGATTTGTAATAACAATTTCAAATTTCTTAATTTAAAGCTCCTACTATTGGGCAGAGAAGAGAATCTGGACAACAGCCTTTTGCTATGCATGCTGTTTTGCTGACTAATGCCTGGGGTGACACTGGCCTGAGCTTTGGCAGAGATCACTTGCTTTTTTAGTGATTTTTTTTTTTTCTACTTTACTGAAAAAAAGAGTAGCTATGCATTTGCATTGCTATCACAAAGAGATAAAAGGATGACAAGATAGTGATCCCTTAATAAGACACAAAGGGGGGATCTTGACTCAATACAGAAACAGGAAAAGCCTTGATCTGAATGAAAACAGCATCTCCCACATAACCAAAATCGTTAATCTTATTTCCTGAATTGCTAAAGAAAATAAACTCTAAGGGAAGTGATAACATGTATGTTGTCATTACAGAGAGAAATACAACCTGTTCAAATGCATCTACAGATATGAGTTCATGCTGCACATCTTATCACCAGCAGACTTCCATAAGGCATAATGAATTATCAATAAAAAGTACCTAAGTTGTCTGACTTTGTACTACATCTTTTGTTTTAATTTTAGTCAATTATATACGCCTACAGTTCATTTTTCAGGCATTCAACATTTAATTCTCCTTTAGAAATGTTAGATCAATGCTAAGTCATGGGGTCTACTTGCCTAATTTAAGGCAATAAAGCTATACTGCAGAAGGGTCCATAAAACACTATTACAACCGACAGACTTTCACTGAGGACCACAGCTATGATACAGTACAAGAATAAAGAGTGCAAGAGTAATCAAAGTGTTACTAATGTCTCTTTTGCAAGATTATTTTCAGTAATATGGGAGAATCTGTTCAGCAGTATTTGTATGTTACATGAGTGCATGGACTATTTTCTGCTGCAGAGAACAGCAAGGTCCACAAGGTTCCAAGCACCCTTACCAGTCTACCCTGGGTGGCAGACTCTCCCTGACTCCATCTCAGTGACTGATTTAATTCTGCATGTGTCAGCAAGATTAATTAAATGTTAATAGAGAACTTGATGCAACCACCATTATCTGTGCACCTTAACTTATGCCCTGTCTCTAGCTAATGCCAATCTCGTAAGGCAAAACCTCCCCCGCTTCCAAAAGTTCTGTCCAGCAGAAAACATACATCATGGCCTGTGCATGTGATCAGTGACTGTCCTGACTTAGGGCACTACTATGGTATTAATGAGATACAAACATGCTCTGATCCAGTCCTCTTTGCTTACTGCTGTGTGGCCCAGGCAATTGCTAGTACTCCATATACAAATGTTTCCTTAAATATGTATATATTGCAGATAATAAACAGTGTTGAAGAAGATGGATCTGAGGGTTTTTTGTAGTATTTATTTGAAGTTTAAAAAAATCATTTTATTTGAAATCAATATATTTAAAATCAAGTTCACAGATGCCCTGGAGAGAGGAACAGGGACACAAGCATGCAAGGCTTCTGCCTATTTTAACAACTAAATGAACTCCTTCTTTAATAGCAGACATGGGGTTGGTTATTCAGGCTTGGTCCCTGGTTAGAAATAAAACTAGTGTGCAAAAGCATGCGTGTGGCTGTAATACATCCACCACATTGTGTGGAAGAAGACCAAGGTATTGGGGCAGAAGTGTTCTCTTATTCCTTGAATAACTCAAAAAGTCTTATTGAAAACTCAGAAGAGCCATACACTTAACAAAATACGTAAAATTAATTACTAGTCCAAAATAATTAACAACAACAACAACAAATTTCAGAGAAAGTGTCAATTGCACAGAACAAAAAGTGTTAAAAGTGGATCAGTTATAAGCATGACCGGAAGATGCTTGTCTTTTCATTTGCTCCTAATTTCTCATTTTTCAGGGTTTTTTTAACCTGCTCTCAAAAGACTTGCTATAGAAGTCTGTGAGAAAACTAATAGAGCCAGGATAGCTTGGGCCAGGCTTCCAGCTGTTTTAAAGTAATGTGGGTAAGGTGATGGAATCATACAGGCCTCCAATACATGCACTTTCTTGGTTTAACAGCATCCATGCTGCACCTAAGTCATTTCTGATGTAGGAAACGTAACTACGGTGGGTTCTAAATAATACTGGAAGGTACCTACATTGTATAGTTTTAACTATTCCTGCATGCAAACAACTCCAACGACAAGTAGTAAAGTGGAAGTAAAAACTTTTCTAAATGCAAAGATAATTAACCCCACAACCACATCCTACTGAAATGATTCATGTAATTAAAATTGATTAGAAAAAAAGGCATTGTTATTTTATCTGGTTGATGGTTGCACTGTAAGGCGATAGAGTCAGACTAACCCTAAAGAAAAGCTTTTTTCTCTTCTTCAGCTTACATCATAAAGTTTCATGATGTAAGCTGAAGATGTAAGCTCTCTTATATGCTTTTCATTCCATTAAGAGTGTACTTATAACTGAATGCAAGATTTTATAGGTAGCTAACAGGCTGTAAAGCAAACACCAGTTTAGGTAAGCACTACGGAAATCAATACAATCTTAAATAATCTGCCAAAGGAAAAAGCTGTACCTTAAAAAAAAACGTTCCTCGTGTTCCTCTTGAAGGGTGATTTAGAGAAAAATAACCAGTTAATAGCTGTCTTCTTTAAACCTCTTGCTCACATGTTTTTGTTGGTTCTCCTGAAGCTTCCGGTTGAGTATTGGGGATAAGAGAATCAGAAGAAATTTGATGCTGTTTGGTGCTACACTGAACCCAGTGAACTACAGTTTTAAGTTTAGTTTTGTTTCGGTTTTTCCTGGAGCATATCCAAAAGCAAACCAGGATTTTCTCTTTGTTCTTGAAAATAAATAGTACAGCCCACTTGTTGTCATGGCCATAGGACGCAGAAAAGCATTAAGACCTTGTTCTAATCTTGCTTGCCCTGTATCCAGCTGTTGACAGTCGGTACCCTTAGCTTCTGCTTCTTGAGGAGCAGGAATTTTCTCAACTGTTTGGCCCAGTTTGCCAACACAAAGCATAAAGCTCAGTTTCAAATATTCAAACTACAGTAACAGCTTATATAAAACTGGCTTGTACGTGCATACTTATATAGAATCAAAGAGTCACAGAATGTGTTGGGTTGGAAGGGGCCTTAAAGATCATCTAGTTCCAACGCACCTCCACTAGCCACAACAAACCTGGCCTTGAAAACTGCCAGGGAGGGGGCAGCCACAGCTTCTGTGGGCAACCTGTGTCGGGACCTCATCACCCTTGCAGGAAAGAATTTCATTCTAATACCTAACCTAAATCTACTCTCCTTCAGTTTAAACCCATTACCCCTTGTCTTGTCACTACCCGCCCTTGTAAACCATCCTTCTCCATCTTTCCTGTAGGCCCCACCAGGTACTGGAAGGCTGCCATAAGGTCTCCCCAGAGCCTTCTCTTCTCCAGGCTGAAGAAGCCTGACTGTCTCAGCCTTGCTTCACAGGAGAGGTGCTCCAGCCTTCTGAACATCTTCATAGCCCTCCTCTGGACTTGCTCCAACAGCTCAAAGTCTCTTTTAGGTTGGTGACCCCAGAGCTGGATGCTGTACTCCAGGTGGGTCTCACCAGAGCAAAAGAGAGGGGCAGAATCACCTCCCCTGACCTGCCCGTCATGCAGGATACAACTGGCTTTCTGTGCAGCAAGTGCACTTTGGAAGGTCACATTGAGTATCTCATTGACAAACACCCCCAAGTCCTTCTCAGGTGCTGCTCTCAATCTATTCTCTGCTCTACCTGTGGTTGCGCTTGGGATTGTGCTGATCCGTGTGAGGATCTTGCATATGGCCTTGTTGAACTTCACGTGGTTTACAGAGGCCCATCTCTGGAGCCTTTCAAGGTCCTTCTGAACAAAAAGTGGCAGAGGGACCTTTTGTGTGTGTGTGTGTGTTTATGTATGAATGTGTACACACACACACACATGCAAGTATAAAAAAATAGTACCTAGGGTTTTCTTTTTAAAAGATTTTAAATTATTATTAATCAAGATCATGTGCAAATGATGTAATTAAGAAAAGATGCTAAAACACTGAATCTCAGCGCTTTGTGCTTTTTTTATACTGGTCAAGTTTTGTTAACTAGGTCCATATTAATAAATAACTTGTAGAGCTGGGAAAAAAGTTCCCATCATTTTTTAATTTTGGACATCCTTTGATATCAGATCCCTCTGATCTAAAAAAAAACCTGAAAAGCTCAGCCAATCATTAACAAATCCATGCATACTGGCAACAGGAGGTAAATAATGTTTAAAAATGCATATTTTATTCAGATACCAAGTTTATGATTGTTTAAATATAGAGTCCATCTTAGAAAGTAAAAAATCAATTTTAAACAAACACATTTTTCCTCCAATGAGATCAAAAAATTGTCCAGCTAATGGACAAAGAACTCCAATGGAAAAAAAAAAGGAAGAAAGAAGAGTTCGTTAGTCCAGCGAGCAACATTTTGAAACTGCACCACAGCTCTATTTTTCTAAAGACAAAGCAGATTATGTTTATACAATATATATAAAATAAATTACTACAAAAGAAAATGTCACATTTTATAAATATTTCACCATATGCTAGAAATTTCTCACTTATAAGCTCATTATCCAATAGTAGCTCTCAAGAATAAAGCTAATTTACATGTAAAATAAGAGTATGGTCTATGCTTTAAAGGCACAATGATAAACACACCAATTTGACAATTACATTAATATGAGTATTTGCATAATCTGCCTTCTACACCTGTTCTTAATTTGAAGCAGCTGCAGAACAAATCACACCACATAATCTGAATATGCCACCAAGTCATGTAAACACACTAACCCTTCTCATCAAGTTTTTGTTTTGCTCTGTTTGCATGTTTGTTTTGAATTTACATGAGCCCATAAGTTGGGCAATTTATATTTATCAGAGATAACATAAAAAGGCTAAAATGGGCTTTTGGGGGGCTTTTTAAAACTCTGTTTCCTGTAACAAAGAGCATTTTCATGACTAGATAAGCAATGCACAGAAACTCTACATTTCACAGCTTCTTATTACACTAGATACCCCTCCCGTGAAGTATGTTGAAAACATGTGCAGTCAACACACAGTACAACAGAAGTCTGACAATGAAATTCTTATGTTTTCAGCAAAATAAGACTCAATGGCCATTATTTATTTTTCTTTCAAATTCAGTGCTTTCTACTTTTTAGAAAACTCTGTGTTTTGTACCAGCAGCATAAAAGGACCAAGAAAACAAGTTGACTGAGTAATTCAAAGTGATGGCTCATGCTAATGAAACATTCTTCCTACAGGTATGCTGTTCCTTTTTTGATATACAAACAAGAAATAATTGAATAATTCAATATATTGACTCTCTTCCTATGCATTCAGACTGTCATTAAGCCCCATTCTGTAACGTTAATCTCATTAACACTGAGAGGAAGATGAGGGAAAGGCAGCACATATGGGAGATAACTGAGTAATTGCACATGCCTGATACAGTGCTGATCATGAAAGATAACGCCACATGCAAAATGATAAATTCTAATGCTAATGCTAGATTTTATTCAATGAATAATTAGAAGCACAAACATAGAACCCAAGACTTCTCTCTATAGCCTCCAGATAACAAAAAAACAACCATTACAGAGCCTGTGCACTATCTAGGGTGTTGCCTACAACCTCTAAATTCTTGGGTTTACTAAAAGTGGAGGAGGCTCTTCTATGCTTCAGAACTGAGATTTACGATTGGATATCCTTTTGGCCTGGGACCATGATCAAATACTGTGTCACATCTAAAATGCTTATCACCGAAATAAAGTTAAGTCCAGATATAAATTGGAGGGCCAGCTTTGAACAGTCCCAGCTTTGAAGAACTGTTGTGACACTGAATCACTGACCAGTTGCAGTGGCTTTGTAACATGGAATACTAGCTCCTCTGGTCGCTACTGAAAAACCTATGAAAGTTTTTATATAAAAGAGAAAATAGAGATAATACTGCGCTTTCTGATGATTCTTTCAGTGTAGCAAAGAGCATGGGATCAGCCTGCAGTCACATCAACCAGACTTGACACTGCTTTTACAGTTTTTGACTGACAAAATGAACAAGTGAGGCTCTTAACTGTCAGCAATATTGGGAACTGCAGCAGAGAAAAATGACCACCAGCCTGGACATGATGTAGGACCACTGTAGGCTGTCATAAGAAATGAAAATGGGCAAAGAACCAGTCAAATGATTTTCAGAATTTTCTATATTAAAAATGTGTAAATGTAACTTAATTGAAATCTATCTTTTCACTTTACTACAGGAAAACAATCACAGAATCATAGAATGGTGGGGGTTGGAAGGGACCTCTGGAGATCATATAGTCCAACGCCCCTGCACAGCATCGCATCCAGGCAGGTTTTGAGGATCTCCAGAGAAGGAGGCTCCACAACCTCTCAGGGCAGCCTGTCCCAGGGCTCTGTCACCCTCAGAGCAAAGAAGATTTTCCTCATGCTCAGATGGAACATCCTGTGTTCCAGTTTGTATACGTTGCCCCTTGTCCTGTCGCTGGGCACCACAGAAAATAGTTGGCCCTGTCCTCTTGATGCCCTCCTTCAGATATTTAGAAGCACTGATGAGATTCCTTCTCAGATTTCTCAACTAAACAGACCCAGCTCTCTCAGTCTTTCCTCATACAAGAGACGCTTCAGTCCCCTAATTGTTGTTTTATCCCTCACTGAACTCCAAACAGTACTTCCCTGCCTTTTCTGAGCTGGGGACTACTCCAGATCAGGCAGAGCAGAGGGGGAGGACAATCTACCTCGACCTGCTGGCCATGCTTAAGGGACTCCATGATACCATGGGCCTTCTTGACCATGAGAGCACATTGCTGGCTCACGGGGAGCTTGCTGAAAAAGAGAGACATTTTACAATGTGAAGCAGAGGCCACTGTGTAACTCCTGGGAATAATTTATTTTGATATAGAGGTCTGGTACTTCCTAGTAGGTAACTTAGCAGATACCACGTAATACAATTAGACACACACAGAGAAAAAAATAAGAAAGAACAAAGTTAAATGGCTAATGGTCATTAAGTCAAGGTTTGTCCATTCGTAATACCTGATTTTGGAACAAAACCACCTTCTGCTTGTTAAACATTGCCAGAAGGCAACGTTTTGCTAGAGAAGAAATTAAAATAAGATACAAAGTTCTCATCAAATGTATTTAAAAACAGTTCTACTAATACATTAACATGCAGAAGTGGGATAACATGATGAACATATAAAGAATTTTTTAATGTTAGATTAGAAACAACACAGCATGATATATACATCAATTTGTTCACAGTACTCATTCCTAACACAAAGTTGTACTGTGGTTTTAAAACTCAGAAAATTCTTGAAAGCAATCGCTCTGGAGTTTGTGTACACACACTGTTGCATTGCAGTTATAAAAGCAGCCATTCATCCTGGTGAGGTCTTCAGTTCCCTTCATATTTTTACAATGATAAACATTCTTATCGAAGGAAGAGGGAGATGAGTGGATCGTCTAGGGAGATTTGATCAGTGGAAAAATTATCTCAATCTTTTATACAAAATTAGCTTTAATGTAAGAGATGCCAATGTTATTTCAAACTACAAAAAGGGCATGAAGGAAATAACTACAGTTGGAAATCATAAATTGCCCCCAAGGAGTAAAATCATACTCTAAGCTTTCATGTACGTCTTGTGCTTAAGGTGAGCTATTTTATCATAGCCTTATCAAGTATTTTTTCTCTCCTGGATCTCTTCAGAGAGTAGAGAGAAAATGGACCCCAGAGATAGTGGTCTTAGCAAAAAAGAAACAAAATATTTTTTAGTTCCCACACCAGTGCCTGGTATAATAAATTCTTTGCTCAGAGGGGATACAAAACTTCTCAATGAGATCAAACATGCAGAAGATTTCCTTTTACATTGCAAAATGTTTTTTTTTTAAATATATACCTGATATTGTAATTAGCAACGCAATGTTGGTTAGAAAGAACCTCAAGTTTTCCTAAAAATTAATTAATTGTGACTATTGTTTCTACTGCTACTCACTGATTTTAAGAAATGCACTACATATAAGATGGGCTTCACTGCATGTATGGTCAAAGTAGTAATAAATTCGTGGAAGAGCCAGACAGATGCTCCCATCCTTTCTCTTCTGCAATGTCCCTTTTGGATAACTTTCAGATCACACCACATTGAGTGATTGACTCTGTTGAGTTAGCAAGAAGCTAGGCAGCTTGGAATTGCTTGAGGATACAACTGTTTTGCTTGAGCTTAACCTGATTCATCTGCAACGGAGAGTAATTACGGCTAGCAAAATGTATATATCTTCCTGATGTCAGACAAGCATGCCTTGAGAGGTTGGACTGGGAAGGGTTAGGTATTTTTGGAGGTTTTCTTCCTCAAAGCAAGCCTAAATCCACATGAGACTATGACTTGTACATTCTGAAGTTTTCTGGTAGAACCATACTTTTTTTGGAGGAAAATCATGGTTACCATGATGGCCAAAAGTGAGTCTTCAGAAAGAAAATATGTTCATTTATAGACATTAGTTGGGCAGAAGAATGGCACACTGAATGAGACTAACTGGGTCATTTAGCCAACTGGGCTTCCTCAAACAATGCTCAATACTCAGTGGCCAGAGAAGAGTAAATGAGAACAGTGGAGTGCAGACATCATAACACTTTTCCTGGCCATGCCCCACATCCCAGCATTTTGGGCTTTAGAGGCTATAAAAATGAGGAACTGACATTATTGATGGATGGATTTTTCTTCCGTTAATTTGTTCATTTGATTTTTGAGCCAATTTACATGTTTAGCATCCATAACATCTTGCAGCACAGATCTGTTCCAGAGCTTGGCTTTATATTGCCAACATCATCCTTTTAGGTTCATTTCATGTCTTTTACGCCTCAAATTGCAAGGGGACAATTAGATCCTGTGAACCCTCAGCACTTCTAACTGTAGTTAAAATGCAACTCTGCAGCCATAAAAACCAAAAGATGGACTAGAAGAGCTGGAAGGATGAGATAGATAAGAGATATCTTGAAATCTGTATGAATCATATCTCCAATATTATTAAAAGCTTCAGCCAATGGATTTTGGCATTCCCTGAAAAGTGAAAATAATATATACCTATTCTTTGTGCTCACATGGTTGAGCATGAAATACACACAAAGAGGTGTGAGTATAAACTTGCTGCCTGCTGTGCAGTCCCACTTCGATGGGGATGTCAGTGATGCATGTCTCTGTGAGTCTCTGCAGTTCTCTTCCCCTTCCTGCAGTCTGCTAGCGCTGCCAGAATGCACTGTATGCTCTATGGAAATCTTATTTACGTTAAAAATTTATACAGTTCTTAATGCAAGAGAACCCAAATCCCTAACGAAAAACTTTCATAAATGCAATTTAACGTGTTTTAAGCTTAAAAATAATGGATTACCAGTTTATGACCAGTATGTGTCATAAACAACAGTTTCAGACTGGTTTTTTTTCTCTGAGAGAAAGCACACTAATGATAAAATAAAGCATCCCTTCTTATGGAAATCACATTTTAAATTAACAATAATTACACTAACAAAGTTGTTGTGTAATCAAATGAGAATCACAATTCTAAATCTCGCAGGGCTAAGACTAAGAACAACTTCTTGTAGCATTTTTGTGACACTGTTCTAAAGGCTGCACACTAGTGAGGCTTACTTTCTAAGGAAAAAAACCCAAGGAAAATATTAACAGATCTTCAGGTAAAACAAAGGTTTTCAAAACCTGTTTAGAATTCCTGTTGACAGCTTCACAGGGGAAGAAAGTGAATTAACAAGGATTCTTCCCTGAAATAGGACTGTTTCAGAGTTCCTCCTAAACTCTCTGACATTCACAGAAGTGACAAAATAATTTCTGCGTAAATGATGTGGTAAACGGACCACTCTGATACATTAGGTTTTACTTTAACTGCAAGAAGGGATCCAACTCTGCTCACTAAAATTATTTAGGCTTTTCACTTTAAAAAGTCAAGTGATTCTAGACATAATAAAAGCATTATCTAATAGTTTTTTGGGTTTTCGTTACTCTAGAACTTATTTTAAAGATGATGCCATTACTGTAGTTAAACCTTTTAGTAGTAAAGTACTTTTAGTAACTTCTTTCTTAAAATCAGTCAGAAAAGATCTAAAGATCCAAATAAAATCCACTAAATATTTTATATTGAGAGTGTAAACACTACACACTTGGCAGGTTTCACTTTTCAGTTTATCTTGACAATGTTACCGAAACTCAAGAGGTCTGAATTGATCAGTTATTGATACAATATAATGTCTGGATGTGTTTTAGGACATTATCAATTACAAAGATTAGTTGTGACAGAATAGCACTTACGTTTTTTAACTACAAATATTCTACAGAATCATGCACAAACTTGTGATTACCTGTTTTTAGAGGCATTGCTGGTGAATTACAATACAAACTGTACAACCCCAGTCAAATTATGATAATTAAATACTCACCCAAAGAACTCTATAATAAAGTATTACCCACCTAAAACAAACGTTTCCCTAGACTAAACTATTTTGCAACTTGCTAAATTAGTATGACTTTCCTCAATGTGGACAAGAGTCCCCTCTTCATTTTGGCTCCAAGACTTGTTGGGTCGTATTATATGCCAGGCCCCCAAATGGTTGCAATAATAATGATCTCATAAGTGGGCTGTTAGACTAATTCACTTTCTTTTCAGGTAGGGTGAAACAATCACCTAAACACTATAAATACTCTAAAACATTATGGAAATGGGTTTATTTTGAAGAAAAAATATTGAAAATGTTGTGGGTTTTTTTTTTATTAATTCTGCATCATATTTCAGTATATTTATTGCAAAGGAAAGTAGATTAATTTTAGAATTAATGCCTTCCAATCAAAACTGTCCGTATTTATTAATTCAGTGGTATTTCTCCTATGTCTTATAATTATGAAGTCAATATATTTTTATATCTAATAGCTAGAAAAAAATCCAGATTATATTGAATGATCTAAAAGCTACATCTAGTCAGACTACACTCATAGAAATTAATAGTTTCTGTTGTAATGTATCCATACAGGCCATACACAAACAGTGAATTTAAATACGTGAAATACCGTGAATTTCGGATGTCATGTGTATTTTAATAAAGGCCAGTTAATAGCTAGTCTTCAGCATTTTCTGTTCATGAAACAAACCATAAATATATGGAAAATAAAGCTGAGTTTTGAAAAAAAAAATCAACTCCCACGTCCTTTAACGCTTCTCATATACATGATGTAATTTTAAGAATTACCAATGTTTTAAAATCAATCTGTAGATATGGTGTGATGTGCATATTGAAAATGCAGCACATTATTCTGTTCCCTGGAATGCTGCTATTGCCTTCCATGACCTCCTACCTCTTAAAAAATCCCCCAATAAACCAACACACAACTGCCTCCCTCTCCCTGTCCGCCCCGCCCCCGTAACATGACAGGACTAAAAGAGACTTTACGAATCTTCAATATTATTCCTATTGAAATTCATGTCATGACAGTCCCCTTTCTAAGCTGGTCAAGCTTTACCTTTAACATAAGTAGTGGGAGGCGTGGGAGGTGGCTCTTGCTTCCGCTACTGCTACACCTATATTCCAGAAAGTCATTTCTCTGAATAGTGAAAATCTCTCATTCATGCTTAACTTAGCTACTTGTTCCCACATGTAAAACTGTATTCAAGAAGTTTAAAAGGTTCCACTTCCTTCCTGAAGTTTGCTTCACAACTTTTCAACCTAAGCATCTGGTCTGAGAGAAACCTTCTTGAATTTGTGTATCATAAAAATGTATATATAATTTACCCAGCCCAACTAGAGGCATATAGCAGATGTGCGATCAGCCATAGTCAAAATGGTGAGATACCTTCACTTCATGGCAGGGGGTTGGAACTAGATGATCTTTGAGGTCCCTTCCAACCCAAAGTGTTCTATGATTCTATGATAAATTCAGGCATAAGTACTAGAAGCCTGAATCTTTCAATAGAATCTATATGGGCTGTATTTCCAATATACTCACAAAGCACCAGAAATTAGGCAGACTGAGAATCTCATGATATTCCAGATGAAGTCTCAAAGATGGATACCTTTTAAAAGGGACATTGGAATTTCCCTATTTTTATTGGAAATATATTTTTAAAACATTTAGGATTGCATGTTCTTTTTCCTCACCTCTATCAGTGGTCATGCACAACCATAGAGTGACAATATACTGAGCTTCTATTTTTCTTCATTTTAACTGATAGATAGAAGCTTGATGAAGAAATGTTTCCACACAATTTGTACTTTGCTGTACTTTCTAAACTTTCTCAGAATTTACTTTCTAAATAACATTCTTAGAAGACATGTATCTCCTATAACCAGCCAGCCGTTTTGTGAACCCTGTCCTCCAATTTTGTTTTCCATGGGTGAAAGACATGCCTCCTGTTGTTAGGGCAGGCTTGCAGTCAGGCATTTTTTCTTCTTCACCCAGAGTATGGGTTCAACACTTTCTAACTGAGAGATACTTTTTTGAATATGAAACGTCAATTGCCATTGGCTTCTGAATTTGCATTATGATTTCCACTTCAGAGACTATGCCCTCAAACAAGTTTACCATGGTCTCCTAAACTCTTCTGGCAACAGAAACACTGTTTTGTGTATGACTTCACACCACACTATATCTTAAATGGAAAAGTTTTTTTCTTTAATTTGGTAATTTGATAATTTCATTTTTCTGAAGCATCAAGCCCATAGCTATTTTTGCATTAACTTACAGCTGTATCAATTTGGAAATTACTTCTACAAGTACAGTTGATTTTTATGGTTTTTTTCTGATAAGTTGGGTTACAGTGTTGGTTTTCCTCAACACTGTGCAGGCTGTCACTTCTATCCAACTAAAAGCATATTTCTTGAATAAATGAATTTACTGTGAACACTTAGGGGAAAATCTCATTCTTCATTTATACTTCAGGTTCTTGGTAAGATCCTTGAAGCATATTGATGTTGCTGGCACACCAGTTTCCTTTGTATGCATTATTATTGTACAATTGAAGCTTTTCAAAGCTTCACATAATCAAGTAGTAAAGCACTGAAGTAGTATTTAGTAAATTTTTTCACCATTAATTCTATTCTGTAACACCCTCATCTGTCTGTCTCAAGAAAACTGTAATAGAAGCATAAGAAGGCATAAAAATATCTAGACCATCAAAGTGGCAATTGTTGTACAGTCCCCTTCCCAACAGGATGGGTTGATGTGCTTTTTCACTCCACAGTGTGATTGCTTTTTCAGCAGCACACTCACATGCTTTTTTCCCCACAGCATTACAGTGTAATATTCATGCATCTTCAGATGGGTAAGTTTAAAGGTTTTTAATTCACCTTTACATGTATACAGCCCAAGTGAAGGTAAACTAAAATGAAGACCTATGTTGATCTTAGTGTGCCTTCCCAATCAGCCTGCTCCCCATACCTCCAGTAAAGTCCCCCTGCTATGTAAAGCAACTGGACGACTAACACACCAACTACTGATACTCTGAAAAATTTCAGGACACAAATTTCAATTCACAAAGTAAAATTAATCTGCATTAAAAAATACGGGAAATAATCTACATGAGGAATCCAGGATTTTCAGGTGGAAAGGTGCACTTGCTCCCACTGACTGAAGATTCGTCATTATTTAGTCACAGAATTTGGGTTATTGGTAGAATGTTTTCTTGGCTTTTATCAATTGCTTTGTGAAATGAAAAATCTTTTTGGGAAAAAAAAAATATCCTTTTTTCAATAGCAATTTCACTACAACCAATGTTTTAAAATCTACACCCATCTAGAGCATTCACTGAGTATTTTGTTCTGTAGCTTTTCCTGCTTTGGTAATTTCTAAATCAGTGTACACTAATGTGTTTTTCAAATTCAAGAGTATCAGGAGAGCCTTGCTTGAGTGGTGTGATCCTAAACTGGCATAATTAGGGCCCTGCCTGGGAGCAGACCCTTTAATAGAGCTGCACACTGAGTGGGGAACCATTCACACATTCCCTCTCCGCACTTCACAAGCTTTTCTGGGCAATGAGCCAGCCCGTAAGAGAATCAGGCTGATCCGACCTGTTGCAAGAGCCTAGAGAAGCAGCTCAAGGAAACCTCCTCCCAGCACCACAGAGGAACAACTCAACCGGCCCAGGAGGAGAAACCATGAACATGCACACTGGCTGCACAAGGAGGGCTTGGAGGGGGACAGAACTTTCCAGCTGCTCAAGCGAGGCAAAGGAACTTTTCTGTAGGGCTTGGAGACTCCTGTAGTTCAGAATATAAAAACCAGTCCATCCATCCCACATATGGCAATAATTCCTGGTATGAGACTGACTGCAGTTTTTACCAAAGGTGGTAAAAATGCTGGTCTATGTAAAAGCTGCTGTGAAAAGACCTAGATGCTCTCTCCGAAGGTCTGCCTTCCTGAAACTGAGTGAAGAACCACAGCACATGTGTGGGGGTGTGTGTGTGTGTCTGTGCTCCCCTCTCCTCCCAATCCTCTACAGGTACCAGAATCAACAAGAGAAAAAAGGGGCAAAGGGACACGATAGTGATGTAGGTGATAAATGATTCCCCCACAGTCAACAGTAATGGAGTGACACGTCAGGCTGCTGCACAGATGTATGTTTTAACATTAAAATGCCTTCTAAAATCCCTAATCACACAGTAATTCTAGTTAGTATTCTGCATATTCAATACCCGTAAACAGAACTTGCATAATACTTTTTGCCTCTGCCTCCAAAATCCTGTGTAATTTTGCAACAATATTTTCAGGATAAAGATGTGATCTCTGCACCAGCCAGTTTTCTCCTCTCAGTTAGATAAAGATTAAGCCATTATGTGACAACTTGTTAGAAGGCTGCTAGTAAACATTTTTCCACGTTACAAAGATCATACGTAAGGTCATCTGTAATATTCCATGGACCTGAAAATGACAACTATCTATCCGCTTTATCAGTGAGAGATAATACCCTAAGGTGATTGATACTTGCTTTAAATTAAAAAGGAAACCAAACTAACTAATGCCACTTTCTTTATAGATTTATTTTTTTAATACTGGAAATTTTCAAGAGTAAAGACATGAGTTCAAGTAAATCTATTTTTGAGTGACTTACAGCAAAAGAGCACATGATGCAGAATATGGGTTTTCATGAGTAAAAGACGTCGTCAAAGACAGGACATAAGCCTTTTGAACAGACTTTTATTTATATAAATGAGGGCTTCCCAGTAAGTTTGTTATACAGACACTTCCACTGTAAATCAATGAAGTATGTCCAGCTTTTTTTTTTAATTATTATTACTATGGTTATCCCTCTCCTTTAAATGGAACTCCCTTTTCCAACATCATGTAAGCTCAAACACGGCTAGTGCTCTTTTCCCGCCACACATGCACACGCACCCCCTTACCTAAAAATAACTCCTTGCCTTCTCTCTGTCTCTTGGGGTTATCCTTGTCTTTAGAGTTGGGTATCACTGATGCAAATTTCTGCACCTTAGAGGATAAATGCATATTCCTCCTAACAGACTTACAAGGGAAAATGGGACTTACGATTTTCCAGCAGCTATCTTCCAAATTTAATTTACCCCAAGCCTCAATGTTTGCTTATATGTAGGCCACACATTTCCTCCAGAATTACACTCAAGAGGGAAAAAAGACTGTTTATCATTACTCTCCTCTTACACTACATATTAGGCATCTGCATCTTGCTAGATCAGTGCTTTCTAGCATGAATAAAATCCTCCTACTTCCTATGCATAGCAGCACGCATTAGATAAATACAAATACGTAACACACTGATTTTGGAAAGACAGTTTTAGACCAGTTAGGTTTGTTTCTATTTTAGTTGAATATAATGCAAAGAAAACTTAACTGAAATTGCAACCAGAATTTGGGTTGGTTGGGGCTTTTTTTGCTGTTTTTAGACTGGAAATTTTTTTTTTTTAAATTAACATTACACATGCACGGTTGCAGCCTCTGTGTGTTAAGTCAGAGGATATAATTTAAAAGCAGCAGGTTTTGCTTCTTTTTTCCCCACATTCCCAATTTCTCCTCTCTCAACAGCTTCTTATGTATGTTTAAAAAAGTAACGAAAAGTTACAATATTAATGATATGTTTGCTTATTTATTATGTGCAATGAATTTTAAATCCAGACCCATATGAAGATCCAAAGGGAGATGACCAAACTAGGAGAGAGTAAAGCAAGGAGAGTAGGTTAAAAGAGACTATGAATATCTTTTCATGCTAAATTTTTGCATTTTGCATGTCTTTAACAAAAGTGGTTCTTCTGATACTATACACTAATGCAATAACCTTTTAGAAATTAAACTTAACTGTATACTTACTTTCCCCAAATTTTATCAAATGATTACACTCTAGAGAAGTCCTCGTGCTAAATAAACAAAGCTTACCTTAACAACTCAACACCCATACAGCATGATATTTATACAACAGGCTTGGTACACACTGAGCTTAACCCTTTGATTCCAGGAGTCATGATTTCCTGACATGCCATCCTCATACAGAATGCATTAGTACTGATGTTGAAACAACAAATCTCTTAGCATGAGGGGGACAAAAAAGACCCCCCTCAAAAAAAAACAACCAACCAAAAAAAACCAACCCTAACAAATTTATTATAGATACACTGGCTTATGGTATTGAAGATAATTATCTATTTATTGTAATCGAGATAAAGTTTGAAGTTTGACATTATGAAAACTGCTTCTTTAGAGATGTTACAGGGAATAGAAATAACTAGGTTTCTCATGGCTCTCAAACAAATAAAATTACAACTAGCTGTCCAAATCACTATGCTGTGCAGCCAAGAGGAGTATGTGCATCACGGGCAGATTAGTCTAAGCACTGGATTTGCCTACCTGGAAGGGAAATAATTGCAATGCTGTACATGAACACCCACAATGGCAGCCAACTGACAGCATTTACCTTTGGGTTAGGCTTCTGCTCTGCACGGTTGTTGAAGAACCGCAAGGCTCGCTCATGACTGTAAGTGTAACAAGAACAGTAAGGCTGCCAGTTTCAAAACTCAGGCCAGATGACACCAGGTTCTTCAGTGTCCGTGAGGACAGTGACTTTCTGCCACAGGAGAATGACCTAGAGGTTCCAAAAGCCAAAGTGGTATTTTCCCCCTTACGCTTACTATTGAAATACGGTGGTAGGGAGCTGAAAGCCATCAGCTTGTTTCACCATGGACTACCACAATCACAGCTTCTCCAGAAGAAAAAAAATACTCCGAAAGAAAACCCAGCACAACAGATATCTTAACTTACTACTGCACAATGTTTTCCAGGATGCACAGTAATGATATAAATGCTATTATTGCATCATATGCAGGTTAACGTTATCCTCAAGTCACATCACAACCCCCCACTGGCTATTCTGCAATATGTCATTGATCAATATATGTGCTGATTGGACTCATTCAATTGGTGCATCAGTATAATGAATGGCATACATAAACATGCTTCAAATACATTTATTCGGATATCTATACATGAAAGTAAAATCACTACTACAATTGGTACTCAAGCTTGTCAGATAGGATGTTTTTCTCCTTCTGTTTTGCATAAGACATGCTAATGGTTATGCCATCTGCAGTCTGAAACCCAGAAAAATGGAAATCAGAAAGTAACAGTAGAACAAGATAAGCATCTATCTAAACCTGTAATTTTTGCAGGTATTCTGTTAATTCAGAGCCTAAATACAAACCTCCTCTCCCTGAAAACCAGGATAACTACTAGGTACTTTTGCATGAAAACTAAACCAAATACATTTGCCAACACAACATTCCTATTTTACAATAGATCACATAGCTAGTGGCAAATTTAAAAAGGTTGTTTATGAGAAGGATACAAGAGACGCTCAAATTCTTAATGAAAAACCCCAGTGGTTCTCTTTAACACTGAAAACCTCTGTAAAGCAGAGTAGAACTTGACAACTTACCCAACACCCTGTTTTTGCCAAGCTGATGACACAAATTTGAAGGTTTCTTCAATAAGCTTTCAACTTGCTGATTAGCTAGAAGGTGCTGTAAGTCACTGAAATACTTGATGCATTATGGAATAGTAGAGAGAACATATACAAAACCACCACACGCTACTTTTCCTCATATATCCATCACATACAACGAGATGGCTACAAAAAATGAGTAACATTTTTTTTCCTTCTTTGGCACATGGAACAATAGTTTACATCAAAATATGGAGGACATGAGAGATGCAATGGCAAGGCTTACCTAACACCCACATTTGCCTGCAGATGTGTGAGCTAGTTTTAAAAGTTGTATTAGGCCTTTACTAGATTTATTCTAACATTATCTCCAGTTGCCAGGTCGATAAATTGCTCTGAAATTAGAGGAAATTAGAAATACACTAATACTTAAGTATTTTAAAATACTGTGAGAAGTCTTTTTCCTTAAGCATAAACACAAGCACGAGGTTTTTTGTCTTATAAACCTCAAACTGCTTATCACATTTAGTCATCCCACTGCTAGGATATTTTGGCTAAAGTTACCACTAAATTTAGCGTAATAAAATAATAATAAGGTTCAATTTTATGATCCATGTTACGATATTTGGTCAAACAGGCATCACGGTGCTCAAAATGTGAATTTCACTACATAATGAACAATGAACAGCTCTGTAGTAACAGTAAGAGACAGAAATAGAAAAGCTCCGAGGATTCATTTTCAAAACCTTTATACATCCTTTTCACAAAAGAAGAAAATTAAAAGGGAGTTTGGGCTCAGACCTGAATGCACGTGGTATCTGATACATAAACCAAAGTCTGGGAGCAAATTCCACTTCCATTTCATTTAAAAAAGAACGAAGTGTCTGAGGCTAATAAGAGGCACTGCATACGTACTGATCATGGAAGGAAAAGTTGGAAACATGAGTGAGAATCTTGGCTTCAGGGAGCATGTGACAGTTCTGAAAAGAAAATTATTGGCTTTATTTACTCCTTCCTGCCTCACAATGTGTGACCCATGAGGCCCTGGCTCCTCCTGACAAACATATGATACAGGGCGCCTCTACAATATACCATCCATGGCATTCAGATTCATCAGGCCAGGGTTAGTGCTTGGGGAGTAGGAAAGCACGGAACTCCTTCTCTTCACTTTGTCCTTCTCTGGGTTACGTGTATGACCATCTTTGTCTCCTAACGTGGTTTTCTCTCCTTTCATCCAAATATTGCTCCCCTGCATCTTTTCAGCCGTGAAAAGGAGGTTTACGAACAGGTGGGGGAATATGAATAGAGAAGTCAGTAGCTCCTGAAGCGCTCCAGTTTATAAGGTGGAGGATCAAAGGAAGCTAACTTCACTGGGAAACATATACTGGAAAAGTATCACCATTTTTTGCCTGTTTCATATACTTCCCTTAGCGTCTAGACCTTGTGGTAAAGCCCATGTTACCTTTCAGAACGAGGAGCTGGCAGAATAAGCTACTTTCCCAGTATTCATTAAATCCATCATCTCCATTATTCAGCCCTTCAAGATGACCAACTCCACTTCTAAAAACACTAAAAAAATGCATCCTTCATAAACCACTGCCTTTATGACTACTCCTCTTGTGTGCCTTCAGCCTAGAAGATATTTAATACAAACCAAAGGCAAGGATGAAGAGTGAGAAGTTGAGACTGCCTCTGGAGTGGACTACAATAATGGCATGGCAGGATGCCAAGTTGGTATGTTTTCTATTTTTCCATTTTCCTTAGTGATTACCCTAAGTTCTTGGTTCTGAGCAAATAAATACAACTTTAAAAGTATATTTGAAGAGAGCTGATGTGGAACGTGGAACTGTTTGCTGTGTCCAACATTGCTCCATGAAGTTTCACAAAGAAAAGGAGACAATGTGAATTACATACAAAAGTTGCACAAGTGATCAAATTTCACAACATTTCACTGGTGGAGAAAAAGATAAAGTCTAGTGCCTGGGGCCCTCCCTCCATTATGCATTTCAGAAAGTAAAAATGAGATAAAGACACCATATCCCAACAGAAAACAGGGGAAGACCCAAGAGGATAAAGGCTCACCCAGAAAAATAGATGCGAGGAAGAGAATGGCAGGAATTACACCTTTTATTTCCTGAACAAAATAAAATCATTTCTCATGTACATCTTTTGTCTGCAACAGACCATACCTAATTCAGCAGTCAAACACTCATATTTGGTCTATATAGAAGGAGAGAATTGCTTTTTGACAACAGAACGGAACACTGAATTAGCAACAAATAAACTAAACCAATTTTTTTTAAAAAGCAATTTTTTTCATTAATAAAATGCTATATATGGTTTAACTAATAATGAATTTAAAACAATTATTCAAAACCGTAACTCCTATTCACCCAAATACAATCTGAAGCCCAACAGCATCCCAGTGTGAAACTCTATGACATATGTTTTTCTAAAATGGCAGTAACAGCTCTTCCATCATTTCATGCAGTTGTGTTGCCAGTTTCTGAACACTTTGCTGTTACTCAGTTAGACACAGTACCAATGACTTGTTTAACTCCTTGGGTTGTTTTTTTTTTCCTGGATATTCTTTTACGTGCTAACTCAGACATTTTAACAATGTAATAATACATTTATGTATAAAAATCACATACCAATTTTGCAACATGTTTATAAAGGATAGAATTTATACCATAGCTACTGCATTCAGACTTAGCCTCAGACCTTTTAAGCATCTATAGCCACAAAAGGCTTTTGTAGCTTATAGCCAATTTTCTCTGTGAATAAAAAGTCACCAGCACGCAAGCCTGTAACCTCTTGTATGTGAATAAGCACATACACAGCGTTCAAGCAGAGGCATCCACACACGCACACACACCCCTCACGTGTGAGCAAGCACAGCGCTCTTCCCTGCAAGTAAGGCCCCAAAAGCAAGGATACTTTACTAACCTGCAGCGGTCTCTGTTTATCACTGCCCTTAGGAGATTTCAGTCCACTTGTCTGTTGCTGTAAAAGCAGCTGCCTTGCTGCCTGGAGTGCCTAAAAGTTGGTGTGGGTTGGGTTTTTTTGTTTAAAAAAAAAAAAAAAAAGAAAAGAAAAGGAAAAAAAAAAGTAAATAATTTCCACCAGTTCCTAGAAAGACTTGAGTTACTCATTGCTAATGTTAGGTAAAAGTCCAATCGAACAAATGCAATCTCCTCCTATTCCATTTGTATTTGCTAGATTTCAGGCTTCAGTTTGTTTTGCTTTTTTTTTTTTTTTACTTAAAACATTAAAAAAAAAAAGAATCATTTGATAGTACATATATAGGACTTCACTAGAATTTATGGATGTACATGAAATCCTGCAGGAAATAAAGTTAATTTGTTTAAAGTGCTTGAAGAGGAAAAATCATAAACTGCATCAATAGCCTCATTTCCACAAGGAACTTGTCTTTGAGTGTTCAACTAAAATGCCCACTCCCTTGCAAATTATCATTCAATTTGCATTTTCATATTAGAATTTTGAAGCAAAAGCAAGTAGACTTCAAGTGTTACCGGAAGCTGTAATTAAATTTGACAAATCAACATCAGATTATCTTGAAAGTGAATTAATAAGGATATTCATTGAAGATTAAAAACACTTTTTGTACTTACAATTCAAGGAGAAACCTCTCCTTTGACAAAATAAAGTGCAGTTTTAATGCCAAATAAAAATGAGTGGTTTTCATTTGCATTCTTAGGAAAATCAGAGAACAAAGAAATTACTACTCAACCAACCAGATCAGGCTCTGGGATGACAGTATCCCAATCAAAATAGAAAATGTTTTCATTTATTTTATGTTTTCATTCCAACTCAGCAAAACACAGTTAAGCATATGAAATGTAAACAAACATTCCACTTACCCAAAGAAGGCTAATCTAAAGTATTTTCCCTTATAAAATTGTTTTAAAATGCCAAGCTTTAGAAAGTGGTATTTACTTAGAAAGGAAAAAAAGAACCACCCTCGATTCAAAACATTTCGACTACCTGGAGAACTCTTCCTCGCTGCCCCCCCCCCCCCCCCCTTAAAAAAAAATCAGTGCAGTAAATAGCAGTTACAGCTTTAAAATACATCCCACCATTATCGAGGTTATTAAAACACGCTGTAGATGGAATACACTGCAATAAATGCCATTTGATCAATGTTCCCTAAAATAATAAAGATTCTCAACTGATAAAGAAAGGTACAATTTTGATTAGACTCAAATGAGCTGGTTTTTAAGATAGTTTCTAGTATCCATGACAACAGTTGCTTTGACAAGATGTGCATATGGCATTACACTGCCAGCTGGTGTGAACAATGTTTGAACTACTGCATTGAGATGCTGAGCAAACAGAAAAAGTTGCCACGTCTTAACCCTCAGGGAAGGCAGTCATCCCCTGATCAATTATGAAAAGACAGAGAGAGGGCTGCTACAGTCTGGCTCCAAGCAAGTTTTCTGAGAAGGCAGGCAGACACAGAAAACCAAAGTAAACAAACTGAATGCACTAGCACCATCTCCTAACAACATTGATTCGTCTCCCCATAGAAGGCTCTGGTACAAAGTTTGCAGAGCAGACTTTTAACATTTGGAGACATTCCCACAACAATCCCCATATTGTTTCATCAAATTCTCAAGTAATTACAGGTCAGCTTTACAAAGACTATACATTCCTCTGAACCTAAGCAACGAGACACACTGAACTAGCTTCTCTCCACCAAAAATAAATAGAAGTTAACATATTTCGAAGTGCACTTGAAATATTTTGTTACCAAGGAACCACTGGATGCCCAGTCTCCTATGTGAATAGCATAATCTCCTCTGTGCTCACAGTTCTTGAGCAGATCCTAAAGGACAATCCTGCTCTGCCCGAGATCAGAGATACATGTATCTGTTGATTTCAGGGCCGCCAGGATTTGGTCCCAACATCTTGCAGTGGTTTAAGCATAAAACGTGGATTAAACAGATGAACAGAAGAAGTATGGAACACTTATAATCCTTCCCAATCTTTAGAGGTCTGCGAAAGGGACACCTGAACGGAAGCATGAGAGTGACCGCTCTCCTGAATTCATGGCAGACTGTACAGGGAAACCAACCTCACCACTCAGGGTAGTATTGCTGCAAAAACCAGAGCAGAAACCCAGCATTACAGAGAGAGGAAAACCCATAAAGATAACTATTTTTTCTTTGTAGCAGTGTCAGAAAACTCATTACATGGCCTTTATCTGGCAAAGAAGTCATAATGATGTAGCGCTGATATGAACTTGCAAATAATGGGAAGTTGTTTCAGTGTCCTGTTCTTCCTCAGCAGCAAAGTCATCTCATTTCAACACAATAAAACAAGCAAGCAAGCATCTGGTAAAGCTGCACATTTACAGTACTTGAAATTTAGAGAATTACACTATGCTGCAGCTTAGATTTAAGCTAGATGGTATGATTTCAAATGGTGGCTAGCATACCCCTGTGGAATCAGCCTAAGAAAGCACGACTTCCCACCGCTAACTACAAAAAGAGTCACACTTTATGAAAAAGCAAGGCAGCACAACAGGATATGTTTGCATAAAAGGCTCTACTACTTAAACTATTTTGATTCGTATGTGCTGGTTGGGATATCTTTAAAGGAGTAAAGGCTCATCTTTTAATACAGACTGTCTTATAAATGATGACTACCTGAATACTTCAGTGATCTTATTGTGGCAGTTTAGATTATTGTAAACACAGGAGATAGAGAAAGAACAGAAAACAATTTCAGGAGATCAGAGATGATTTAAAACTCATAAGGAGAAATCACTGTCAGCCTTTGTTCTCATAGCAGTTGTCATATGGTACTTTTTCTTCCCAGTGTGCTGCTTGACTTTAGATTTTGCTACTCAGTAAACAACCTCCCAGAAACACTCTGTTAATTTCAAAGGATTATTACTGACATTATTCATCAGTGAAGATTATGAGACTATAAAACATTCGGTTCCACCACTTCATTTGCCACTATTGAATATTTGCAAAACAAATTGAGAACTTGAAAGCATCCTTCAAAATTCATAGTTTTAAATGTACACTAAGCACCCACCCCACGTGTCATTTACAAATTTCTATGAACTAATTTGATAGTGGCTTCTGTTTTAAAAATGGTTTGACAAAGACAAACTAAGAGACATTTATAAATCTGGTAGAACAAAATTATTTTTGAGTCCTACCTCAAGTTAACAGCAGCAAGAACAGATTCTAAAGCAGTCAAAATTGTATCCAGTTTCCAGTAACATTTGTTTCTAATTTAGGAGGCACTTTTCCTTAATTAAGTTATCTAAATTAGTAAAACTACACAAAAAGTCCATGCAGACAAAAGAAATAAAGAGAGCTGAGGATTAGAAATTATTTTAGTAATGCAAATGAAAATCATTATAATGCTTTAAGTAATGGCTGTATGAGCAGGAAATCTGGGCATATGGTTTCCAGAACTCACTGTGTCTTCTAGTAAAATATTTACTGGGAACACTACTTCTTAATATTTACTGTGTAGCTTTGGCATAGCTAAAGCATAAGCAGAACAAAAATGAAATTAATTGCATATAACTCACCCTATTAAAGTTGATAAATTGTAGTAGATTTTGCAATTTCTTGGCGATAATACTATGAGATACAACTCGCTTGTCTTTTGTATTCCAAACCCTTGTATTTAAGCACGCCTTAAAACAATTTTAAAAGTTTTATCATTTTAATAAAGCGAAAGCTGCCACTAAAGGATGGTAAACTTATTACTTTGGCTTTTGTCAAAAGTAAATATATGCATATTTTTAGGAAAAAAGATGTCACTCATATCTTTCCTTTAAAAACAGGAATGTTTAACCTATCAGCCTGTTGCATTTGAGACGTTAAAATGAAAAATGACATCTACGCCCATTAATATCGTCAATGTATAAACAGCACAGCGTGACACATTCTTGAGAGCTGAAGGCTACAAAATCTCTCTGAAACATAAATAACAAAGCACTCAGAAGCATATTTGATGTTGATATTCATCTCTGAGAAAAACACTGCTGCCTGGGCTTCTTATGAAAATAGATGCAGCCCAAATGGATCTCCTGTAATTGGTTTCAGATAGCGAGGTCAAAAGAAATATGATACAAGAAACTATTATGTGGAACAGGCGAAACAAGAATGTTTATACAGGCACTCCCTATTTATACTGACAAGAGGTGTATACTTTGCAGATAACCAGAACCAAAAAAAAAACAACTTGCCAGAAGACAACCAGACTCTTTCCTAAGTCCAAATCCCTATTTTAATTTTTTTCAAGTAACTGCACACTCTAACATTCCCACTGAACTTCAGTTTCCCAACAAGTTTCCAAATGGCTGAATGTGTCAAACGAGAGACATCTCGCTGGTAGCACTACGCAACCGAAACATATCAACATGCTAAGCTGGATTTAAGGCCAAAGACTGCTCTGCACTGGTTGAATAACAAGTTAACCAAATGATTACATAGCTACATCTATTGTAAAAACCACTTCAGAAGAACCTCTGCCCCTTTATCCCCTGCCACGGGCCCATTCTCCAGCTGGCTTTGGACAAGAAGCCCAGAATTACCCACAGCTGTATGAGAGCCTCGAAAGATGGAGACAGAAAGGTATTGCCATTCAACTTTCCCTAATGCTCTCTAACAGTACTCAAATGACAACTGCTGAACCTTCCTCTCTCACCGACTCTAGCTTCCCAGAAAGGTCTCTAATGAGTATCACAGCCAGCCAGCACGGCAGCTTATAATCTTTCCAAACGGAGTAGCAAAGCATTTAGCACTATTCAAAGAATCTTGAATTTAAGATCATCCAACTCCCTAACAACAGCAGTCCCTCCAGGAGGACTGACAGGAAAAGCCAACTCCCATGCAACGCAAGACAGCATCCTTTTCTTTAGGGAACATCACTCTTTTTCTCTCACCTACATCATGAAGATAAAACCTGCCAGCTGAGGACAAACGTGACACTTTGGAGAGGCTGTGAAGTCAAAGAAACCCCATATATATCTAAGCCCAAGGCACATAACCAGCCTGATTTTACCTAGGAGTGGTGGGCTGAACAATGATTACCGAGTTTTCCTAGGAAACCAGCTGGCTAAGGCTATTGGCACTCACCTCAAGGAATGTATTGTCTACGAAATCTAGATGGTCACTCAGAAGGATTTCACTCAATAACCCAACATCAGAGTATGCAAATACTGAAACAGAAAGTGACCTGTCTCTCTTCTGCATCTAGATCAGCGCCTGCAGACAGCCTGGATGCGTGATGTGCACAATTGCAGTGCCTGAACTGCAGGGACACCTGAACACTTGCCTAGCCACAGCACACAAATCTGCTGGAGACCAGAATGTTTGAAACTAAATCACGCCCAATAAGATGAGGCAACAGCCTTGGACACGGCATCACCATCTCAAGAGCTCCCATCATCAGGCTGGTAGATGAGAGGACAGAATATAACCAACCTTCAGCTGTTTCCCCAGATGGCAGCGGTGGCCACTGAGCACTGTACCAAGCCCAACCCTACTGGGAGTGATTGAGAGAACACTGAATATACTTGAAAACAGGTTTTGTACTGATGCTACAGGAATCAGTGCAAATAAACTCTTGGTTCTCGGATCCTGAGGATGCTCAGCTTTCGCAAGGCTGGGAAAAGTCGGTCCTTGTCCAGGACAGCAACTTTCAGTGCCTGGGGAACTCCAAAATAAAAAGGGAGAGCACTTTCAGAGTTAGGTGCCAAGTGGGGAAGGTTTTTCTGGAGCACAGTTTAATTCATATACTTAACATTCCTCGTGTGCCTCATCCTGGAAATGTTAAGACTTTCACTGGATCTGGCCCTCATTTCCTTGGACTAAAAGCACTTAGTTATTTGGTGTTTTCTGTTTGGTTGGTTTGGGAGTATTTTTTTGGATACGGCCAGTTTCAGCATACCGAGGCTCAGGTTTTGATTCAGATTTGTGTTCTTCTCTACAATACAAACAACACTAGAAAAAGAGATCCTCAGTCTACCTGAGCTTCTGTTCTGCCCTGATGTTATCCAGGATTAATTTGCAACTGAAGAGAAAAAGTAACAGTAATAAACTGATGAATGCAACATGAAGTCTCATAATGCTGTTTAATAAAAGGAAATTAATCACATAATTGTCATAAACCTATTTTCAAACAGCAATCTATCAGAGAGAAATTATGCATCTGTAGTTATTGACCTTTCATTTTACCATGACTGATTCATAATTAGACTAGTTTTGTGAAAAATAATAGTTAATTACCAGATTTTTTTCACTCTAATTGTTTTGGCAATTTTTTTTTTGTTTAGTGTCTTACTTTTTCTTTGTGTGAATGATGCTAAATAAATACAGGGCACTAATAACTTAGCAGCTAACACATTTCATTTTATAAAGCAAATTTAGCTTCCCTTCACACAACCCAATTTAAATGGATAATAAACACTGTTTCAAAAACAACTTTTTCATTTTTCCTGCCCATTATTCGACTGACCAAGAACTAGAAACAAAACATCCACGGCTTGCTTCAATTCCTGCTGGCATTAGCAGGGCTCTTCCCTGTAGACATCAATCTGCATTGGTCATTAGGACTACACATCCGACCACGCATGGTGTGGTCCATGACAGCAAACCCAAACGCCATCTCCAAGGCTCTGACCACGTGAGGAATGCAAATGTCAAGGGTTAGGAGAGGTGAGGGCCTGCAGCACTGAGTTGTGCTCCAACCTGACAATCTCCTCTCTTTCATCCTGCATGCTTCAACTGAACTTTCCTTTGGTAGGCACAGGAGTAGGCAGTCTGCCCTACTCCATTCCCACTACTTGCCTTACACTGCGGCTAACTGAATTAATGAAATGGAAACAAAACCCAGTGCATGCATCGAATACCACAAACTCACCAATGTCCTGCCACTGCTACTTGCTCCCATGAGGCATTGTTGTTAGAAAACTGGGACATACAGCAGCTAAATAGAGGAGCCACTTCCTTGGTTTCCCATGAACAGAATGTGGCAATGGTGGCATACACCGTTTTTCCATGTGAAAACAGGTAGGAACTATTTCATATGAAAATCAGACAGAAGACAACATAAAAACTAGTCAAGTGTGCAGGGAAAAGAACTATCAATACAGCTATTCTCTGCATGAATCCAGGAATAAAGTTTCCTTACAATTATTATACGTTTATATAATATTACACATATATGGTGCAAATGTGCATGGATCCTTGATTTGAAAGGAGGTGGTTAAAATTAAGACCATTCAAGTCTGTAGATACTCACTTGCCATTTAGGCAGTCTGAAATAAGGTGTTGTTGGGCTGAGGAGGAATAATAGGTGGCTTGATAATTTATAAATAGGAAAGGAACTGATGTAAATGAAAGCAAGAGAGGTCCCATTTGTACTAAAATCAAAATGCAGAGCAAATGTGGGAGGGGTCAGAAGCACAGCATCAAGGGAAGCATTAAAACATTAGGCTGTTAGAAGGCAGAGGTTTTAACTGACAAAAACCCGGAAGGGAAATTTATATAGACAATGAAATCAGCATGGAGATTATTAAGCTAATTAACAGAAATGATCATCGAATATAAACTAAATGAAAAGGTGAGGCAGGTATAAACCAAAAGCAAACACGGACTCAAACATTTTTTTTCTGGTCAAGAGCAAAATTTCTAGAATAGAACGTGAACCTTGAGAGGACAGATGTGAGGACAGATTTGTTTTGTTAAGTAATACAAAGAAGCAAAATAATATGTGAAGAACAAATGCCAAAACAATATTTACTCTAGAAAAGCCTTAGCAATTTAGAAGGCAGAAAGAAGTACCTCTATCTTTACAACTTCTATTAAATAGCTTTCTGCGCAGTGACTGGTAAAGGAGTGCTGACAAAAAGCATCATAAGCACAGGTCCTCACCCCAATACCTTGCAAGCTAGAAACCCAAGTTATCCATCAAAGAGGATGGATCTACATGACACCCAAATAACTAAAAATAAAGTGACAGTAAAGGTAAGAATTAAAACTCTTTCAGCCAATCACATTGTGAGGAATTAAATATTGAATGATATTACTGATTGAAAGGGCTCTTATTATTTGAAGAATAGCTGCTATGATTTTCTACTGCTCTTACAAATCCATATCTAGAGACATGAGTGAAATCAGAACTGCAAAAGGAAGTTTTACCAAGTGGATAATACCAGGTTTTTGCTGTATTGGAGGAAGGTACAACAGCCATTACTGAAATATCCAACTGATAATCAGTGGAGGAGAACAAAAGTTCATGGCTGAGTTTCAAATTAAATATAATAAACCTTAAAGTTTTTTTAAAAATATTTTTAATTGCTCTAATTAGATATGTTCAATTCTTACAACGACATAATTTAAAGATATCTCAAATGTAATATACCTGTGATCAAAACTGTAAAAGACATAAATTACTGTCAATAAAGACATCAATCAATACTGTCATGTTATTACTATAAAAGCAAATAGGTAAAATTTTAAGTATATAAATAGAAGTGTCATATAGAAAAATTGGTATTTTTTTCCTCTTTATTCAGCTTCCTGAAGACTCAGCTAGTGAACTGTACCCAGCTTGCGGCACAATGTTTCAGAGAGGTAGACCATCTCACCAGTGACCAGAGAAGAACAGTAATAATGACCACAATGAGAAAATCCAACCTACAGGATAGCAGAAGTCTGATTGTAGGGAAAAAAATCCCAACCCAAAACCAACCATAAATCGTAGTAGTCTTCAGCAAATTTCTGCAGAGAATGAATTAATCATATTCCACAGATAGGAGAAGAAAGAATGGCCTTAAACTGAATCCAGGGAGATTTGATTAAATTTAAGAAGAAACTTTTCAATAGTAGGATAGTAGAGGAGTACAATAAAGTGTGTAGAGGCTGCAAAATCCTTATCACTGGACCTGTTTAATAAGAATATTCACGAACAGTTAAGAGCAGTGATTCTGCTCTGGGACACAGAAGATCTCACAAACGTCTTCCAGCCCTATTTTATTTGATTGTGTGGTTCCTGTGAAAGCATGCCAAGTTCAGATTACTGTGATGTCTAACACCTTCCTACATTTCAAATAACACCATGTTCTCATAAACTGAGCAACATGAAGCTTCAGTATGCTTTGTTTCTATGGTGAGGCAACAGCAGAGCACCACTAAGAGCTGCACATGGAAATTTTTATTTTTTTTTAAAGTTTTCCAACCTTAAATGACCACATTTGTGCTAATCAGACTACCTTTGAAATGCTGGACTGAACAGAGAAATAGTTTATACAGAACAGGGGATGGCTTAGAATTAAGTGATCTGTGCCTTAATTACTGTTGGAGCCACTTGGGCAGGATTCTTGCGTCCTCACCCCCATGTACAGGCATACCGACATAACAGTAGCAGAAAACAAGGTTTTTCTTGATATTACAATTCTTACTATATAAATAATAGAGGACTGGCTGAAATAGAGAGCTAGGAAGAAGAGAGAAAAGGCAAGAGCAAGAGTTTGAAGCACAGCTTGATCAACTGAAGTCAGACATCTCCACCAGAAAAACAGGAAAAGAAAAAAAAAAAAGCAGCAAAAATAGACTTATAATTTATTGTGAGATTAAATCTAAAGCCACACTAACAAAAGTTTCAAAGTATCTTTGATAACCTGATTTCAGTCATTTTTAATTAATTTGATCAAAAGTCACTGCATAGTCTAAGCCACTTAAAAGTATCAGTCTTTATTGCTAAAACTAAACAAACTCAGCTGAAATCCAACTGAGTCCATCTTTTTTTCCTTACAGATATTTCTGTAATGTTTTTTAAAACTTCAGTCTGCATAAGGAGCTCCAGGTATCTATTCAATACAGGAATAATTAGGGGAAGCAACAATAAACATTAATGTAAATGGGCAATACGATTATAGCCTTTTAGAATTAGTTTTTGAAGCTTTTTGATGAACCTTCTTTTGGACAGAGGGAAGTGCAGCCCTGTCTGAAGTTTAAAAAAAAAACCCAAAACCAATAGTAAATCACTGATACGATAGCAAGAAGCAAATTATGCAAATAGCCCATTGGCTAGACACTAAACTTCCAAACGGTGGCATTCAGCTATAGTTATGAGCGTGCTGATGACACAAGGTCTGATCTCAACTCCTTGGAATAATTCTAAAGCACTAAAATCTGCTCCTAAGTGTAGGCTGTGTTTCCCAAGGAACCTCTGTGCCATGATCACACATTAATTTCTATCTATATGTGTGCAAAGTAACACACATATTCACACATATAAAACTAAACCTCTTTTATGTTGAAGGAAATGTTTATATTCCATAGAAAACCCAACAAAAAGTAGCACTGGCTAGCTCTACATCTCTCTGAAGGGGTTATCCACACATGCAGTCTACTCTGGCCTATCTGAATTACTACAGTTTCAGCTCTTCTCTTGGGCTGCTTATCTGGCTTTTGACTCTTTCAGTGCATTCTGTGATGATCTTAGCAGGCATGATCCAACATGCAGACCTCTGTCTCTGAAGAGTCCCAGTCTTCAGTTTCTTGCCCTAGCTGGCAAATGAGTTGTATGTTTTGAAGGGCAGCCTTAACAGTCCGTATAGACGGAGCTACTGAGAAAGAATTCTCCACTTTGGGGAGTTTTAAGAGTGAAGATTATGAGAAGAGTGAAATGACAAAGAGCTTTAATTTTCAACTAAAATGCAAGTGAAGACAGACAGGCAAATGTCCTCAGGCTCCTCATCCTAGTTTCAGCCCTTGTGAGGAGATCTGGTAGGGAGTATATTCTTTATGATTAGAAACTTGCGGGGATGAAAAAGAAAAGACCTGAAGCTAGTAAAAATGTTTTGCAAAAGAGGAATAGAGAGACATTTTGCAATTCCCAGGGCATTTAGATGCTGGAGAAATGATAGCAACTATACGAGGAATTCCCAAGTAGTATACATGAGCAACACAACAGGTTAGGTATCTGAATTAAAAGGTAGATGTTCCAATCACACTTCATCAAGCTCACCCAGGAAAAAAAAATGATGCTTATTATATATTACCTTGGCATCTACAGTAATCTTCCTAAACAGCAAGTTAATCAAGGAATTATAATAATAAATATGCTCAGGGGGATTATCATCTTCTGATGCATTTGTAAAAGCAGACACACCCAGTTATGTTGGTGCCAAACATATGTAATACTTGAAATCAGTTAAAGTCTATTCTGGCACCAGATTGTAAGAATTTCCTCTGAACCATATATTGCATAACCACTATCACTGGCATGTGTATAATGCCCCCCCCTCGGCCCCCCCCCAAACCACTGGTAACCTAGGCACACGATCAAAACACACAGGAAAGGAAGTTCAGATATAAATTTCACTCCTTTTGTCCTTTCAAATACTCTTACTTTACGCAAATCAAAACCTGAATTTCAGCTTTTATCAGTGCTCTATCATGTCTTGTCATCAACTTAATATGGCCAAAAGTCGGTTACTAGTCTCTTCAAAAGACACTCCTCTTTACGCATCAGATTTCATGTCCTTGAAATATTTTCCAGATTCTCCTTTCTGTAATACCCCCTTTTTTCCTCATGTAACATTTTTAAACCTCATCAATCTGTAACAATTCCTTTACCTCCCCCTGTGACTTCTCCCAGAATTTCTGGATTACTTCCAGAGATTGCTTTACGTGAGGCATCAAGCCATCACCACAGCCCTTCCTACCTTCAAGCAGCTTCACTCTTACTGCTTCCAAGGTGTCTATGAGAAGAGCTGATGAGGGGTTTATTTCCCTCATTGCACACTTCGTAATTACACATTAAGTAGTATGTTGGCACTTGCACCCTTATGTAAGGTATATGTGAAACACTTAGATGTTTCCTTCTCCCCTGTTCTGCCTTGTGCAACCTGCAGACCCCCAGCACAGGATGGGCTGGCACAGCACTGGTGCTGTGCCCAGTGGGGAAAAAGTAATAAAAGAGCCCAATCTTATATTTAATCTCAAAATTATTCTTCAAGCAAACTCAGTATCCACACAGTAAATTTCTCATGCAGTTTTGGGTTGGGTTTTTTTTTTTGGTCAGATGTTTTTGCAGTCTGTTTTGAAAATGGCAGACTGCTAATCAAACTGCATTTTGTATTATTTAAATAAATCCACAGAGGTACCATTGAGGTGTGAGACAGCACTGGATGGATTAAAGAAACACTACGCTTTTGCAACCTTTGCATATGCACGCCTTAATTAGAAAGGTTACATTTTCCTTCCTGAAAAATATGAAACAAAAAATAACCTAAATACCCCTGATACTTGCCCTCATCCTCCCAAACCTTAACTTCTTTTTTCAATCGAGACATTCTTGCCCTATCAATCCCAGGTAAGCTTGAAACATGACAGACATTTCTCTGACTGATGACCAGCAAAATTTTCAAACTTCTTGCAGTTTCTCACCTTCTGTAATTCACTGATAATTAAACTTAGCTAAGGACTGCCAACTTTTCCAGTAAATACTGCATTTTGCCCTGCAGTTTCAGTGTTTTATGAAATAATTTTGTTAACGACAGTTCCTTCTGTCTAGTCCTCGATTGCTCCCACGTAACTACTGGTTCAGAGACTGAAGAGGGAAGCCAGGCTTTTCAAGGACAGATAAAGGGCTTTTGAGATTTAGTAACTGTATAAGCTATAAAGCAGAACCTTTTACAAGTGTACTTCATCTAGGTATGATACTGGCAGTATTTTTAGCGTACCAAACTAGTCACAGTGCCACATAATATAAGAGTAATAAACTAAGTTCTAGCTCTAAGTCCATCATCATTTTACATGCTGCTTTCAACACACAGCACTCATTTTACAAACATCAGTAGATACAAATGGATGAAAAAAACCCACTAACCAGCCACAAAGCTCTTTTTTGTTTTATTTTTTCCTTAAGTGTGATGATCTGATGCTACTTTATTGCCTCTAATACTGTCTTTTATTTTAATTGACTAGGCAGGAGACAGTGCATCTTACCTGTCAAACACTCAGCTATATTTTTTTCCTGGATCATCACTTCTTCCTACAATGACTTGCAAGTATGACAGAAAACGTGGATGTATTCCTGACTAGGTATTTTGCTACTATCGTAGCATTATAATGTAAAGTAAATTTTACTTTAGTTGTCATTTTTAAAAATTCATTCCATTGACAAGAGAAGGATTTTTTTTTATTTTGCAGGACAAAAAGTAAATAATTCCAGCTCTGAGATTTGGGGTAAAAACCATGACAGACACCACAGCACTACAGCATTTTTAGTCAAAAGGCCTTGGCTTTTATGAGAAAGCTGCCTGGATGGTATCTAGCAGTCTACTGCAATTCCCAGGGCTCTTCCTGTGCCATGGGACAGTGGACTGAAGAATAAAAATGGGAGAGAAACCATGTCAGGACATTGGGATGGCTTTGAAATACAGTTTGGAGCACAGTTTACAGCATAACGCTTATGTAGCTACCTGAAGGCAGAGCTGTACCAGCTAGTGAAACAAACCTTGGTTTTAAGTGAATGTCAGAGGTTCTCACCCTCTTCTCCAGAAATCCCCAGGTTCACTGATACCCCTAAGACATGAACATTCCATGCACTTTCAAGTTTGTAGTTACAAAAAATAGGAGGAGTGTATCACTGAAAAGGGGATGATGACAATACCGCTTTTACCAATTCTCTCAGGGTTTGGTTACACTGATAAATTGCAGAGAACCTGAGAAGATGATTTTCAGTCAGAATTTTCCAAAGGACCTGTCCTACTAGGGAACTGGATGCAGTCACCCCAGTTTTGGGAATAAATGCTTATTAGCTCAGATGTGTTTCACCCTGGGTTAGCTGCACAGTTTAGCACCCAGGATCCATATGCTTGATCTACTAGAATCACAGAATCACAGAACAGTTTGGTTTGGAAGGGACCTTAGCATCTTGTTCCACCCCCCATGCTATGGGCAAGGACATGTCTCACCAGACCAGGTTGCTTGGACCATGCTCAAAACAGGATGTATGTTATTAGACAGCGTCTCTCAGCTGATGTAACCAGGCTATGATTTTGCAATGGCTTCAAAGAGCTTGAAAGGACCCTGATTTCATAGTTCAACAGGTTGGAAAAACAAACTGTAGTCAGAAACAGCGGCAACACTCGCCTGTGAGGGTGGGAAAGATGATTCCTTTCCTTCTAAACTGTTGCAGGAGGAACCACCAATAGCATCCCAGGGAATGTGTCTGCTGGTGAGTTTTAAGCAGCAGTTTTATACAGCCACCCTTTTATGTAAAGCTTTTTTGCTATTTTTTAATTTATTTTTTTTTTAAATCAAAGAAGCAGGGAGGAAAAAACCAGATTTGACTGCAAAGCCTATGTTTCCAGAGCTCCCGTCAATCAAATCCACAAAAATAGTACTGTATTATCGTTTCTGTAAATTCTAATAAGGTTGATGGTATTTTTCATCTTCGTGTTTAGGCACTTAAGACTGAGAATTCAGAATTATGTAATTTGACAAAAGTCTGCAGAGAAAGTAATTTTCAGAGCTCAGGATAGTCACCAGCTCCAAGAGTGCTCCAGCTCTCAGTGCTGCACTCCTCTCTCCCTGCTAAAGGTACAGGAGCAAGCAGGTCATTCAGTAAAGTTTGTCTGGAATCTGGGAAGCCGACTGCAAAGCCTTTGGGGTACTGCCATGTGTCATTTGCACAGAGTGCAAGCGAGCAGAGTAAAAAGGCTCAACTTCAAGCACTACTACTTATTATTATTAATATTCTTATTGCTATTATTCTATAAAAATTAAAGGGCTAGGTATTTATTTTAAAATAACGATCTCTGATATTTTTCTTTGTACTTTTCTGCATCAAAATTTGGGAAGATTCTTCCTAGAGGCCTTGTGCCTTTACAAATAAGAGCTGAATGATTTCATCACTGCTGAAAAGATACAGATCAAAGGAGAATCACAGGAAGGCTACATAGCCTAACCCTGTAAATTAAAGGCAACTTTTAAAATTTTGTTAGAAGTGCAAGAGAATCACAATTGAATAGCGTCAAAAGAAAAAAAAATGGGAGCAATGTTGAAGAGACATTAAACTTCTTCCTGACCAGAAGGCATTAAAAACACTTGTGTAGTAATCAGGGTGTAACAATCAGGCCAGCACAGTACTACTGAAAATACATCTTCTAGTGACTAGAGATGATTACGCTACTCAGGAAAATAAATTAATTTTACTTAATCTGACCTCCTTAATCTTCAAGGCAAGTATTTTTTTTGCTTAGTCAGACGCAGTTAAAGTAGTATAGACTCTCTTTGTATTGTAACAAGCATTGGCAGACCCTGCAACTACAAAGTAAGCGCTTTCACTGACCTAAGAGGCACCATTCCTTGAAATCTGGACACATGGAATGCACTTAAGCTTTCACATCACCTCACAAGACAAGATATATCATGAGCACCACTGGAATTTATTTACTTTGTGAATTAATAGTATTCCAAAGTAGACATTTTGCAACAAAGCTAAAGTTCAAAAAACCCCCAAGCCCTAAGTGCAATGGCTGCAGGAATTTTCACCTCTACTAATCAATATAATTGTTGGAAGAAGCAATTCCTGAAATTTTGCCAAGTGCAAGTGGTGCCAACCTGAGCTTTTGCTTTCAAGAACGTAAATCTTTTTCAGACAGAGCTTTCTTAACATTTCTGCATGTCTGAGAATCAAAAGCCTCTACTACAGCTCGTTATTGAGAAGTAATCACTGTTTTAGAATGTATTTTTTAAGTTTTGCACATATATTACCCCATATTATTTCTGGCACAGCAGAACTTTGGTTTGGTTTGGGGTTTTTGTTTTGTTTTTCCTAGGTGTTACAAGAAGACAAAATAATTACAGCTAAAGCTTCAATAACACAGTTTTTTAGAAACTCCAAATGAATGATAAGGAGAAGAGCATTCATACTTGAGAACAAAGAAGGGGATTCAGCAAAATGTACATTCACGCAGTCATAAATTATTGTGTTGTATCTAACCTGTCACAAGCCATATGTATACACCCGCACTGCAGTACAGCTTCAGCAAGTTTCCTGAATTTCTCAGCTAAAAATAAGGTTTTGGGAAAAGAGGGAATTCAGCATTTCACATGGTGGCCTTTAATGCATCCTCAAAATCAAAAATTAGTAGGACCAAAGATAGGAAGAGATCTAGTCCTGTATCCAGGCTTGCATTTCTTAAACTGTTCCCGTATAGAAAGGAATAAAAGCTTCTGACAAGCAAAGAAGGGACGGGTCAAATCTGTGTTAGATTAAACGGTTATACTGTTAAGTTTTACCATATGTTGACTGTCCAAAACATTATAAATTATAATTGAGTATAAAATATTTTTTATACGGAGAGGTGTTCAACCAGTACAAATTAGCTACAATTAAATCCTGCCCTCGCTGATTACTGTATGTGTTCAACTGTCAGTCTCTCCTGTCTACTCACACTGTAGCTCATTTCAAGCAATATCCAACCACATACGGATTTCAAACAGATTTAAATCACTTCAGTCTAGTAAGGAAGAAAATCAAGGTGACAGTAAAATTCAAGGCACAAACGCTGTTCTGCCCCGAGTCATGGGAACAGGGTGTGCAGATACAGCTAATCTGAATAGGGAGCCTTACACCAGTTAAAAGTTTTTGCAAGATCCTCAAGTTTGATATAAATGTATAAATGTTTCTGGACATGAACTACAAACAAATCCCCCCCTTTTTTTTTCTTTTTTTTTCTTTTTTTTTTTTTGGTGTATCTAGCGTTAATGGAAGATGCCAGATGGACGGTCCTGGAGATTAAAATGCCACTTTTCTATATTCAGGGTAAATTCAGCATAGTCAGCTGCAATGAATGTAGGCAGTTACTGCCTCCTTTCAAGGGGTAGGAAAGTAATTCTATTTCCATGCTCATTCACTCTTCATTTCTTGTACTGATTATGCCAATTAGAGCAGTCCTTTTAGCAACGCGGGTATCTCCCTCCTAGAAATATTATGTTTATATGCTTGCAGGTACTGACAGCTGTAGAAGGAATTTTATATACATCATTTAACAATCCCCAACAATGAGTGGGGAGATATGCTACAGACCAAGTGGTAAACACTCCGCCGAGTCACTTTTCTGTTTCTGCCTTAGTCTGCTCCTTTCCTTTACAGTAGGAGACAGGCTGCACAAACTTAGACACACTCCACACACACAAAATATATGTTCTAGAAATTTTCTTTAAGTCAGAAGAAATTTTTGTATGGTCTTTACTGCAGATGCATACAACTGTCAAAATGTGTGGACCAAAGAGAATACTCTATCTAAAAGAGATGCACAATTGCACATCTGCTAACACAAAATAGAAGTTTGTTGCCTCTAAAACTCATTAGCTTAAATTTATTTCTCTTTCAGTATAAAGAATGTCTAATTCATCCATTCTGTTTAGTTCCCTGGTGAACATATGAGTTGTTTTCCAATGATATTCAAATTCTTTATTCTCAAAGTCCTAGTCAACTCAATCCTTAAAGAACCTCATCTTCATTTTTTCTTCTAATGTGTCAGCTTTACTTTTCTGCCTATGGTCGGCTTCTTCCCTGAGTGACTCCAAGGTTTTCCTTACACTGATCTACATGGCATGTTCACCTTCCCTCATGTATATGCTTCACTCAGTAACTTAAAATCTTCCGTCAAAACTCACTCTTCCCAGTTAGCTTCCTAATACAGACGTTAATCTTTCCTCTTTCCAAATGGTGTCCCTAGATTTTAAGACATTAACAAACAAGAAAGTCCAGAACTAAATGGCATTAACAAGGTATCTATGTAAAACAGACTGATTTAATGATATTTCACTTCCTTCTTAGTCCTGTTCTCTACTGTTCTTTTCTCCTGTATTTTAATCCCTGTTGAATCTAATTTATATGCTGCGATTGGTATGTTTAAAATAGTCCTATTTCAACCTGAAGGGGTTGAAAGATGTTACTTTATAGTGTAACAGCATTATTTTGCTTACAGTAGTAACTGCTCAGAATATCTATGAAGTTCCAAATGCAGGAACAGCAGAAGTAAATCCTTTTTAATAATGAACTGATTTTAAAACATACCGTGTTATTTTACATGGAATAGTCGCTGCAGTTAAAGCCACTCTTTCCTGCAAATAGAATATACATGAGCGACAGAGGTTTTTTACATGCCACATATAAAGCAGAGCACTGACCTGCATACAAAACCATTTAACATATTAAAGGTAAACGAGGCCATTGGGAGGAAGATGTGCCAGGAACGGAGAGAGCAGGACTATGCATTAACACCTGGGCAAAGTCTATCAAGAAAAATGCACTTCTTCCTCTGGAGCTGGGCATTGCCTTCTGCAGGAAGGACGGAAACTGGAAACAAGTGGCAGGGCTCTGCTCAGAGCCCCACTCCACAGCGGCACCACATATGCACACAACAGACTTCATCAATCAGAAATAGGCTGTGTGAAACCTAACGGTGTAATGAAGAATAGCCAGGAGACTAAAAGGAAACTGTGCTTTGAACAACAGTGGAGAATGTGGAGAAAGAAATGAGATTGAAAACCACTCCTCATACGCCTTTCATTTCCTGAGATACTTTTTAGTACAGTAAAAATCACGTTAGCTACAAACAGTGTGGCACTGACTCACGTGGTTCAGCTGGGACATCTCCAAAGCTTCTGGTCCTGAGGAGAAGGGTGTTTACAGTCTTTATTTTTTTGTGGTTTTGCAGCTTGTTTGTGTGGGTTTTGTGTTGTTTTTTCTTTGGGTTTTTTTTCTTTGTTTGTTTGTTTCTTATCACATTAACAAATGCGATGCTTTTTAATTTGCTTGCAAATTCTTCAGGAGAATCCTAAATTGGGCAACACAAAAATCAGTGCACTTCTGAAAGTCCTGACCATTGCATTCAGGACTGGATGCGGTTTGCCCTCTGTGCTTTGAAGCTGAGAATTCAAAAATGCAGACCTACATACAATAGCCAAGCTGCCCCTTTTTATCTGGAGGCTTCGGGTATCCCCCAAGACTGTTATATAAATGTAGCGCACTCTGGTTTACATTAGAAAAGGAAACATTTATCTTATCACATTGATATCGGCTCAGTACAATATTACATTCTGGAATAAGAAAATATTGCAACTTTTCTTGAAAAGGTCAAGAGGTACTGTTTATCTTCGGGGCATAATGAATTACATCTCATTGCCTCCCTACGAACTCCGAAAGAACAGAACATGTTTTGACGCATAATGCACAACTCAGTGCTCTGAGACAGTAGGTGGAATAACAAACAAAGCTGTACTATAACATTTCCAGCTTAAAAATTCTGTATAAATACAAATCTATGTGAGAAACCTGGTCAGTAGCTAGTGCTTTCGCTATTAAAAAAAAACTATGTGGGACTATCCTAATAAAGGGGTGATCTACTAATCTCTTCAACCTCATAAACGCATCCTAAATTAAAGTTTACTTATTTGTATTTTTAAACTTTACAGCATCTCAGGGTGGTAATGTAGCAGCCAGAAGTTTCTGGTTTCCAGTTTTATAGTAAGAACACATATTTTTGTTTATGAAAATCACATTCCCTGTTATGTCTGACTGCTTAGTTTACACTGCAAGGATCCTGCTCTCTGCTACCACTGTTATTGATCGCTAGATACTGCCCACTGTTCTGAAGCATTCCAGTTTTACAATGACTGATCACAGATAAGATAAAAAATCAGATTATGATAACTTAATCTGAAGTCCCAGGAACAGAGAGACTCACATTTCCTTGGATTTCCTGCATCAAGCTATCAAGCTCCGTAACTTGTAAAGGGAACTTTTAGTTCCTTGCTTGGCAAAAAATGCGTTTGCTCACAGGAAACAAAACATAAGAAAATTTTTAGGAATCTTTTTCCCCCCCCCCCAACATATGTTCATCTAGATCCCACAAACTGTCTGAGGGGGAAATTTTAGTGTCTATAGTTATATTTTGCCTGGTGTACTATGAAATTAGCAGCATGTAGATGTAGACCGGAGCAGGAATCTGAGAGGAAGACACAAGTCTCAGCATGCCCCTCTTTCTTGCTCAGAGCTGGGGTGCTTAGCTACCTTCCAGCCAAGACTTCTGTAAAGATCTTTTCCTTACACTGATCAGATCAAAACAGTGATCTCAGTGCTTGATTTTTACTTTACCTCTTAATAAAGGATGGGGAGAGTACTCACGGAGCTGGAATTTGTCTCAGGTGGCAGGAAAGAGTTACCATCACCAGCTCCTGTAATCTGCTGACTCAACACAAGAACTCGCATTTTAATTGATTCTGCCATGAGGACTTGAAGCACAAGGTGCTCAGAGGAGTGACAGTAGGCAGGGGGTGCTCTAACACATACTACAGCTTTTCAGTAACTTGAGGGGAGGGGGGAAGTTAAGAGACAAAACTGCAGTCATACCTAGGACTGAACACGTAGAATATACAGGATGACCTTTAATTTCCTTTCAGTTCAGAAACGAGGTGAGAAACAGGGTAGAGGTGAATACGGAAAACTTCCTATTTGTGGGTACTGGGTCAAGAAGGAAACAATGAAGGTCAATACAAAGTGTATTACCTGCAGGCACAAAGGCTCCCTCAGACAGAAAAGCACGACAGTACCAACAAAACAGCTTCTGTGGCTGTTCAGTGGCAAGATCAGCCACTATCTCTGTTTTTAAGTAGGCATCTGAACTGAGGTAGCTGGAGAGACTGAACTTGGGCCTCCATTGTCTTGGAGAAAAAATCACAGCCAAATCAGTCTTCCAAGAGAACAAGCCAGAAACAGAACTCTGTGAAATAAGTCAGGGCTCCATTTTTAGACAAGAACTCTTAGCCCATCATACAGAAAAAGGGAAAAAGGAAAAAAAAATAGAAAAAGGGAAAAGAATTCATTATAAGAAAAAAAAACTAACAGGAGTATAAGCATGTGGATCTTGTGGTTATGAGAGCTGGAGACATGATGAATAGATAGGGAGTTGGAATCACAGAGTTGTTCAGTAAACAGTCTGTTTGGAAAATCATTTGAGTCTGGGCTGTCATATACAATGTTAAATAGCCGTTAGAAGAAATCAGACTGAAAATTAAAAGATTGGTTTGTATTAAAAAAATTAAATATCTGAACACCAATTTTCATTAATTCTTATGTTTTCTGGTAGATCTCTTCTTTCCCTGGTTTCTTCCAAGGGAACTAAAGAAGCCAAAGCATATAAAACTATTTGAAGTCTCATCACAGATAGCAAGAGATCTTCTGTGGAAAAGGGAGTGATACATAGTTTGGTCGGATTTCAAGACAATGACCACAGCTGCCTCTGTCCAAAACTGCAATGAACAAAACCACACAGAACACTCTCTGCTCTGGTTTTCTTCTCAGAGTATTTTCACTGTCTCAACATTTGTAATCGCTGAAGCAAAAGCCAAGAAGCAAAAATTACAGTTACAGAAAAACTAGATGATTAACTATCAGATTAATGATAAATATTAATAGCCTCAAATAGGGCTATGCCAAGTTCTGCCAGTTGGCTCCTATGTGTGTTATCCAAGGGTTGAAGCAGAGGTTTTGTTCAGAGTAATACTCCCAATTTTAAGGAGAGTGGTTACGATGCATAAAATGTTTAAAATTCCTGAAAAATTACTGTTGGTGTCCAAACTGCTGAAACAATAAATTCATAACTATATAGTAGGAAAAAACTCCCCAAATCAAACCAAACCATAATTCCACACCCGCTTCTTCCCCCATTTAGCCAAGTTCTATCTTCTGTCCTTTAATATTTAAAACAATGCATTTAAGCACTAGCTTTGCTTTCCACACCTTTTAAGACAAAACTCCCTTGAATTGAAAACTGAAGAAAGTTTTCTACTTTGATTTTCTACATTTTTTTCTGACTTCTGCATCTTGCTTAACTTTTATCAGGTCCATCCAGCAGTTTCTTGTTGGGTTTTTTTCGGTCTTCAAAGTAGTGCTATTTTGTATCTGCAAATTTCTCACCAGAGAAATTGAGAACCACAACCTATAAATTAATTTTAAGTACAGACTTAGAAGTTCTTCATTCATACTTTTTTTGTATGTACCAATACTGGGTAACAGTGTTGATAAATTATAATAATTCAGACCTGCTAAAAGGACTGCCTGCATCTTCAGTAAGTCAGGTCACCGTTCTCTGAGGAGTAACCGAGGATATTCCTGGACATGTTGGGCATCTTAGATTTAACACTTGGCCTCACAGTGCAGTTTTCATCTTTTAAAACTGGTTTTTGGCTTTAAGGAACATCTCTGAAGGGCTTGGCTAGCTCCAGGCACTTAACCCTGGTTGTGCACTTGCAGTGCACCAAAGGCTGTGGCTGCCAGCTAAGAAGTCACCGACAGCACTGACGAAGTGACACGACAGCCTGCCACAGCACAGCGAGTCCCACACTGAAATTGTATCCTTGATGCTCCCTGCACCTTTTGAACAAGCACGGAGAAATAAGGTATTGACCAAGGATCTAAGGAAATTTTGAAATCCAGGTTAGGAAACAGGAGAGGGACTGAGCAAAGCAACAAAGTTACGAGCAAAGCAGGTTTTATTATCGTCATTTCGTGTCTTTCCAGCCCATGGTATCAGGAGATGCAGCAATTAGTGGTCACCCTTGGAAAAGGCGAAGTAAGACAACCAAATAAGAAAAGCAGTTTCTGCCTTGAGGAAGCCTTCACATCTCATTCACATCACAGGGACTGTTGGAAGTTACAGTTAGCCCTTACAGCACTTGTCTGATCACTGGCCTATGTGTAAAAAATATTCAGTATTTTGTGCCGTTCTCATATTGCCAGAGAAAGCTCTTCCTCAAACTGAAGTTTCCCTATTAAGCCTCAGGTGGATATAAAAGGGCTTGTAAAGACAGGAAGGATGGGAAAAGCCCTTAGGACACTTACTGCAGTTAATAATCATAAAAAGGACGAAACAAAAAAGGTATTTGCTCATCACATTATACAGAAATAATTAGGGGATATCAAACCTCACTAATAGATTTTTATTATTAGGGAAATCAGTAAAGAAGAGGAAAAACTCCACTCAAAAATTGCAGCACATAGTGTGAGACGTTGGGTAAATACAGTGCACAGACAGACTTCGCAATGGTTTGGAAAACATGTTCAAGAAGGCTAAGGGGGCACTGAATGAAAGAATAATTAAGTTTTGCAGCATAATGTTCTTCATGCATCTATTGTGACTCAAAGATAGAAAAACAAAAGGTTAAAGAACATTTTATATATCTATTCACATAAACAGTAGAAGACAGATTATTGGCCGCTCTTTAGAAGAATGAAAACCAGTCCAAAAATAACAGGATAAGGCATGAAGATAGAAGTTTTAGTAGCATGATTCCCCACAGTAGCCAAACTGAACTGTGCAAACCAGTCTGCTGTATGGAGATATGCCCTGATTTACATTCTGGGATATTTTAGCACCTGAGAGGATATGTAAATATATCTGTGCATCACCATTTTAATCATAAAACCAACACAGGGTTAGTGCAGGTTGATGTAACATACCAGTGCTTCAAAGACACATACTGGCAAGTTCAGGTATATGTTTTCAGTATACCACGTATTTTTTTCCCCAGATAAATTCTTCCAAAGATTTCTATTAATATATAAAGCATCTT
>JAKCOX010000003.1:38317738-38350238 GCA_022605575.1 Laterallus jamaicensis coturniculus | reverse complement strand
ATTCCCAGGAACTAATATAACTTAGTATCATAAATACAGGAGATGTGTTACTTGACAAACTTCTAATGTTACCAGCTCAGTTTATCTCTAGCTTTTAAAGCAACGCCTATGTAGTTTTCTTGGCCTAATCTACATTTTTCTCATTGAATCAAGAATGTAAATTAAGACAAAATGATTCTTTTTCAATTTCATGCTGAAGTAGCTCAAGTTAGTGAACGTAATTTCTCCTAACAAGAAAAATTTATCACTGTACAGCTCACTCAGTTGACTCACATAGTGAGTTGCTGTATGCACTTACGGAAGTGAAAGGATAAAAGGATTGATAAATGTGGCAAAGGAATGGTCCCTTTAACTAATTCAAGGCAAGGCAAGTGCAATTAAATGACTCTTACCAAACAAGGAAATGTAAAGATGATTGCATCATCCTCATCTCTGACGGAATGTGGTTTATTTTTCACTATGATTGATTTATTTACTCTATTCTGAAATAAGTCTTTCCCTCGGAAAAAGAAACAAAGTTGTCTTATTTTTACACTCTGTTTTAGTTACTTGATGAAATTGAAGCTTTTTTCATTCTCAGAGCCAGCTATAGTGAAATCAAAGCACAAATACATAAATAAGGCATTTAAACCTTGTAATTTATGCTTTATGTTCTGCAGAAGCTTCCTCATACATTTTGGAGGTCCAAGTCCAGTTCCATAGGCATTTTATGCCACGTGCTAAAATTGCGAGCAGTCTGGTTTACTGTGGAGAAACGAAGGTTTTTGGGGTTTTTTTTCTGTCTGGCATAGAAATCACTAAATTCTAAATTCTAATTTCAATTCTGTCATGATTTGATCAGCTCCTATAATTTCTGGTGTAAGTTATTCCCATAACACATCCAAATTCCATGTATATTTTGCAACTCGGGCTCCAAACAGTTCTGTTGCTATTTATATTGTCAAAATGCCTGAATCATAGACTAGAAATCTATTGTGCTGGTACTGTGCAAAGACTGAACAAATTGGCAATCTCTGCCCCTCAGAGGTTACCAGGCAAGGACAAGACAAGTGAAATACATGAATACATGCAGAACAGACAGAGGGGAAATTACAATGAGACAATGAAGTAACATTGTCAGCATGACAGTCAGTGATCTTTGTATACCATCCCAACCATTGTCTATATCTAAATATGTTTCTGAAGGAGAAGAATGAAGTCATTATTGATGTATGAAGTCAACCCACTGGAGCTAGTAACAAAAGGCTACTGTGAAAAATTAGAAAAATGGGAAGAAACTTCTACTACATTATCTGAAGAGAGCTCAAAAAAGTTGATGGATAATTAAGAGCATAAACCAAGGTGAGATTAAGCACAGTTTCTTTTTTGAGGTCTCAGGAACAGGAAATACATTGTTAAGGTACAAATAAAATGGAATAAGATGATTTCATTACTAGCCTTTGTTAAATTTCTCTGTAAGAATTAAGAAACTTCATCTGCTAAAGCCCTCCCTTGTATTTAAATCCAACAACATATTCAGTATCAGTTATCTGTCATTTAAAATTTTATAATGTCTCTAATTACAACCGCTTTGCATTTTACCTGTGTCATTCAAATAAATTAGATGAGTCTTTCTGCTGATAGTTTACAGAGTATTACATCAGTTTGTTCCAACATGAGAATGCTACAATGTATCAATTCATTGGATTAATCTAATCCAGTCTGATTGATTTAACTTTTAAAATGTTCCATCAGAAGGCAGGAGGAAACTCCTGTTCTATTTTATTTTGACACGAGAACTCATTATGTGAGTGACTCCTCAGGAGAAGCTCCACTAGATTTCTAGTCTATGATTCAGTACTATGCCCAGCTCTGGGATTCCCAATACAAGAAAGACCTGGACCTGTTGGAATGAACCCAGAGAAGGAGCTGAATGAGAGGGCTGGAGCACCTCTCCTATGGAGACAGGCTGGGAGAGTCAGGCTTGTTCAGCCTGGAGTAAACAAGGCTCCAGGGAGACCTTATTGCAGCCTTCCAGTATCTAAAGGGGCCTACAGGAAAGATGGAGAAGGGTTTTTTATCAGGACAAGGGGTAATGGGTTTAAACTGAAAGAGATTTAGATTAGGTATTAGGAAGAAATTCTTCCCAATGAGGACAGTGAAGCCCTGGTACAGGTTGCCCAGAGAAGCTGTTGCTGCCCCTTCCCTGGTAGTGTTCAAGGCCAGGCTGGATGGGGCTTTAGGCAACCTGGTCTAGTGGAGGGCATCCCTGCCCATGTCAGGGGGTTGGAACTAGATGATCTTTAAGACCCCTTCCAACCCAAATCAGTCTATTACTCCATTTTTCTATGATCTTGGAAAGCTCATAAATATGAATGTACACCCAGGGAATAAGACAGCCGGTTACTCAAAGGTCTATTACTCTTCCCTTGGGATAAGGAGGAGCCCTCAGACAGAGTCTCCCCTCTTTCTTGGTCAGTACAGCAAGAGCTCAGTCCTTAACACCAAGTTTCCATTCCTGTTTGAAGATCCCTTAAGCGATGAACACAGACATACTTTTGGAGGTTACCCTACTCCTTTTCATTGTTTTTGTTGCCCTTCCAACAGAGGCTTTTGTTGTTGTTGTTATTCATTCATAACATGCATGTCTGAATACTGTTCTCCTGCTCATCAGCTATGTGCCAACAAACCAGCCTGCAGACAATGGACAAACCCCAATCTCCTGCATTTTTGCATTTATACAGATGGCTAGTAGTACAATTGCCCTTCAGCCTCTTAGCAGATGTCAAAATTAACAAAGGATGAAGTTACTAATTAATTACAGTAATGTGTAGGATGCCTAAATTAGGGCCCAGTTAGATCTGACACCGCACATGTATGTCATAAAAAGATCAGCCAAACACAGCAGGAAAGAGCAAAAGACAAGGACAAAGTGATCCTGGTTACTACAAACAGGTGACTACAACAACTCTTTTTGAAATGTCTGCCAGTTAGGCACTGTGAGCCTGCTGTAGACACTGCATGGACGTGAACTCCAGGGACAGCAACAGACAAAGTGGATTTCCAGGTTTATATGGGGAACTCCTCATACCCAAACGGGCCGCATGGGAGAAATGAGGAAGGTGGCTGAAAAAACCTGGAGTAATCAGAAATGAAGGCTGAAATCACTGGCAGAATGGAAATTAAAGCCGTGGTTTTGATAAGACCACCCAGAAGGAAGTGAGAAGGGAAGATCTGGAAGTACTGGGAACCTGTTTGAAGTCCGAAATCGTGCTTTCAACCCCAGTTCTTTGGGTCTGATTACAGACACAGAGTGAGTGCATGAGGAGAAGACTGAGTTGCAAAAGAAGTGACAATATGAGAAGAAGCAGAAGCGGAGATGAGATGAAGGGTTCTTGGAGGTTTTATGGTCCTATGGAAGCCAGGAAAACACTGGAGACAGCAGCAACATACCTGAGTGGTCTGAGACTAGTTATTACACGGAGATGAAAGGAGTAATGCAGTCATGAGAGAAAAGGAGAAGGCAGATTTAGGAGACTAATGCTGATTTTAGAGATCTTTACCAGTTTCAACACAGGTTCTGGTCCTCCTACTAGAACTTGCAGTGACATACACAGCAGGGACAGACCAGGAAGAAAGGATGGTGAAAAGAAAATTAAAATTCTATTTAAGTTTAAAGATATTTATTTCCTTTAAATCCTCCTTTATTTTTGGAAATGGCATCAACTACCAACATGGTACAGAAGTTTTGGGTGTGGTTACTTAATCACTTGATTTTTATGAGCTCTGAAATCACACTGATGCTTTTGCTCAGTAGTTAAGATTTGAAATGTTGTTTTCCATATTCAGAATCTAAAAATAACAGCATCCCAAGAATTTATGCTTAAAATATCTACTATATTACTGTTTGAGATTATAGCAGTTGGTTTTCATTACTGTGTAAACACCAGTCTAATGTAGAGATGCATTGCATTGGACGTCCCGCAGCAGACAACTACAGAACATTCAGTAATGAAAATCCCACAGCTTTTATCAGATCTTCTAAACCATGTCACACTTTTCATTTAACAAAGAAAAAACCCGACCTACAGGTGACCTAATTATTGGGCAGAATGGATCTTGGGGCGACCAGGATTTAAGTTCCTCGTAGCTGTTCACGTTCAGAAGTAAACTGGGTGATTATTTCCTAAAAATGTGGATTACAGCATAAAAGCATAAAGTTGCAGGCAGGAGCCAGTATTTCTTTGAGAGCAGTTCTGTTTATGTTATAGCTTCTCAGTTTGCATTTCATAAAAGGACCTTTCATCTTTTCACCCTCTGCTAGGTGAACTCTCTCGCCAGCCTAGGCAGCTTATCGCTGCTGTCAGGAAAGGTGTTAGCAAACAGTGTGCATACCCTACGTACATGCAGTTACAAACAAATGAGCAAATCTTATACTGTTCCTTGCCAAGTGGGAACCGTATCTACAATTTTAGTCTAAATACGATCAGGCTAGTATTCACAGTAAAAAAACGAAAAAAAGAAAATAAAAGAAGACTCCTCTTTCCAAAGCAGAGAATATATTCTGTGCTGACTTTAAGATGTGTATGAAAGTGTACAAACAGCAACTGTTTGGGGTTTTTTTCCTATAATTTTTGTGTTAAAGTGAGTTTTTCCACAGCAAATTAAGCTTAAAGAAAATTAAAAAGCTGTAACAGGCACATAGAACTGAAACTTCTAAAGTATCTGCTCTAGATGCCCATGGTTCAAATTTACTGGTAACTACAGTGATGCAATAGTATTAAGCACACACAATTTTAAGCCCAAAATGTTAAGTGGAGCTCAAAAAAAAATTAGCAAATAGTATGAGAACCCACTGTGAATCTGGCATGATAAAAACATTAACACTTTCAGCCTGCGAGGAAAAATCTGTGCAAAAAAAAGAAGAGTAGTGTCTATCTGCTAGAAAAAGTTTTGAAAGAGTTTAGGGATACAAGGATGGACCCTCCAAATAGCATCAAATTGGAAGAACACACAACCCTCCTTGGAAGTGAAGTGGCTAGGCTAGAAACGAGGGAAGAGACCAAGGCCAAAGTTATGAAAGAAAGATGTATGAAGGAAAACTGAGGTTTGAGGTTTAAATTTAATGTTTCGCAAGGTATAGCTTGCCACCTAGAAGAGAAATGTAAAACTAGATCATAAAACTGCTCTCCAAAAGCGGAAGACTTAGGATTCAAGGGTTTGGCCACCCCTATGAATGTACAGGGAAAAGAACTACTGGGGGAAAACGGCCAAAGAAATATAGTTATCTAAGAAACTTGCCCTTTGGAAATATAGCTACAAAACCACATACAAACACACACAAAATGAACAGGATGGCAAAAAGAAAGGGAAGAGCAGAGCTATCAAAATTGTCACTGATCATCAGGGAAGATGAGTGTCAACAGTGCTACAAAGAAGAAATAAGATGTAAGTAGGTACATGAGAGAAGGTGGACCTAAATGGTTATAAACCAAATGGAGATGATTATGAAAAAAACACTGAGGGAAAGGGGAAATTTTAATTAAGACTGAAAATTCATGGTTAGAGTGCCAGTATAACTGTTTGTGCTGGGTATCATCAACAGCCCATCTCACCATGCCAAACCCACAGCAAAGGTACAGTACGTACCAACCTGTCTAATGGTTGCATTCAGCTTCCACAGCAGGTGAAATCTAAGTCACGGCCTCCACACTGCTTTCTGCTTACATGTATAAACAGCACCTCTGATAACCTGCACTCCGTTAAAAGCACCAGCACCAAAATGCTCCAATAACCATCACAAGGAGGGGAAGCAGAAGAGCTGCTGGGAGCAAGCAGACCCCAAGGGCATGTAGCCCAGACTGCTGCTGGGCTAGAAATGGGGTTTACTTTTCTTAGTTTTGTGAATGTAACTCAGGTTTATGTGAGCGAATATACATTACCGTTTTATACACTGACCAAAGATTAAGTGGGGTTTATTTTTCAGAAGATGTTAGCTATAAACTTAACATGGTACGGCTCCTGGCTAAGCCTGCACGTTCCTGCTATGTTGGTATTTTTATTTGCAAATAAACATAAAAATCAGAGGTCAATGACTTAAAACAATCACTAAGAATTTCTGGCTGTCTGATGAATCAGAGTTAACACCGGTTTGGTTATTTATGTTTTAATGCTATCTAATGTCCAAAAATTGCTCGTCTACTCCACTAATACATAAGCCATTACCAAAGATTTCCCAGATAGTTTAAGAAAACAAATTCCAGCCTACAGAGCATTTGCTGAATTGGTTTCTCAGATAATTTATTAGACATTTGTGTTTTGTGACTGGTCATTTAAATCATGTAATATTGCCTTTACTCCCCGGTTGAAAGATTGAGGGACTAAAACTTCTTAGTTTAAAAAAAAGTAACAAAGGAGAAACTGCAAGAACTGCTCTTCAGGCATAAGTAATTCTGTTTAAACAGAGAGAGTTACCTACTCTGAAATAAAAGCATTGCAATAATAATTGATTTCATTAATTAGAAATGGGAAAATAATTTAGTAACATTCAAACAAACATTTCTATTGTGAACTCCAGTAAGAAGACCTTTGGCTACAGAAACCAGCATTAATGCACATACACTATTATTTAATCTAGTTTTGTATATGTTTTAGTATTGATTTTAAAAAGAGTACCTACCTCACATAATTTACAGGCTGAATGCCCGTCTAAAACCTGCCAGTCATCATTTAACCAACTAAAATGGGCAGCTGTGTTAGAGAAGTGATTTTTCACTCAGAACCTAATGGCATCTGAACAAATATGAATAATATCTGAAATACCATTTTAGCAGCTAGCAGCGCTTGAAAATTTCTCTGAAATTTATTTGCTCCTTGCTGGCTTGTGATGTTATATCCTGTAGGCCCCAAGCAGAAGCAGTAGGCTGTTGCCTCGCCTTGAAATGACTGTGTAAGGTGATGGTAACTCCTCCTTCGGTGGCTGGCAAAGGGCCATTCCCTGAAAAGAGGATTTTCCTGGTAAACTTGTGCTACTGAGCTTATGAATGCATGGTCGAGATGGGGATGTGATAGGGACTAAATCGCACAAGCTCTCAATGTATTCCCTTCCCTTTAGTAGAACATGCAAGAACAGTGCTCTAATGAAGCAATTTCCTCCCTGCAGCTGCAAGCCATGTGCCTTGCTACCCTGACTAACCTTATGCAATGCCATTTGAAAAATCTCCCAAAATTCCTGTATCCCCAGTAACAAGAAAACCTTGAAAAAGAGACAGAAGTGACCACAATTCTCTTTGAAGAACAAGGTGTTTCAGAAATAAGAAACAGTTTGAATTCTGCCAAATTATGAAAAAACAGAAACATGGATGAGGGTTACCAGTGTGCATGTAATGAAGTATTGACTATAGATGTGTGGTTTGAGTTTTTTGAAGGTATACCACCTTTTTTTGAACCTATTCATCTTCACCTTCCACTAGCAGTCAGCCATCCTGGTTCTTTTCCATATTATACGAGGTACATCTTAACACAGTATGTGCATTTCACATGATAACATGCCTGAACTCAATGCAGAGCTAATAAAAAACAGGAAGTCTGTTCAAAGTAAAAACAAACCCTATTCTCCTTCCTCAGCTTCAGACAGAAATTAATGAAGTCATCAAGGTGTTGGAGCAGTCAGCAAATGCAAATGCTACCTTAAGGATTGCTTATACTGCAAACTTCAAAAAGAAAGGGGTGGAAATAGGAGCTACTCAATCACTGGCTAACTGGGACTGTAGGTGTGAGATTTAGAAACACTATTAATAGACAACTGTTCGAGAACTGGGAATTTTTTTCCCATTGTTTCCATTTTCAGGAACTAAAAAAAAATATCCCCAAGCTTCAACGCTGTGGAGTTCTGCACTAAAGTGTGCATAAACTGTGAGTAATCACAAGAGTACTGTTAGTTTAGAAAAAAGGTTCAGTATTTATCAGATATATTGTACACTGCCTTAAATCTGCAGAGATGATTGTAATCATTTCAGACTATTAAGACAATATACTACCACTTTAAAATAAAATTAAAAAAAGATATGCTTATATAATGAGCAAGGACAACAGGCTGCAGCTTCTCACTCTTCACTGTTAGAAGGAGGACTCTTCATTGTTATCTTGCTGTTAAACTAACACCATTTTAAGCTATTTATTATTATAAAACAGTCAGTGATCAATTTTAAAATAAATTTTTGAACATGGGAAACATACCCAACTATCTGCTGAATAAATGAACAGAAAAACGTTTCCTAGAGGTCAGTGAAGTTGGCTTTCATTTCATCAGTTTAAAAAACCCAGAACATACCCAAGGAATTCTGAAGGGAAGTATTTCTTGAATATTTAGATGGAGGAAAGGAATAGTTCTCTTATTTTTTATTTTATTTTATTTTTCATTTGGAAGAGTCTCATCTCCACTGTTTGAAAGATGGAAGCAGCCATAACCAGGATAGTGGCACAGATCATGTTCCCCATGCTACAAAGAAGAACATGTACTATTTTTTCTTGTACAATTTGTAAAATCTTGTATCTTCTAATAGCAGATTAGACTTGAAGAAAAGGGGAAACGGCTTTTTCAGTTTTTAATGCCCACTTAGGCAAGAGAAGGTGTGTTTTTATTATCATCTGCATTGCAGAAAAGACTCCCTTAGGCAGGAAAAAAAGACTGAATCATCAGAACTTGTCCAATATTTTGGGAAGACAAGTTGACAGGATTCCTTGATAAAGCAGAACTGAAAAAAAAAACCAAACCCAAACTGAAACCAACCCATAAACGCAAGAGCAAACCTGCCAGGTGAGGTACAGAGATAGAGCTCCTAATGCCTTTTCTGTAGTCCCTCAACAGCTATATGAAAGGAAGAGAAAGGGGCAAGGAGTTGACTGAGTCTGACAGGAAGGGAACATGACCTAAGTCATCCATATTACTGGCAAAAAGATGTCCTCTAAGTAAACTAATGCAATTTTCTTCTGCATGCTCAGAGCAAGCCAATTGTGAAGTGAGGAGCCCTCCTAAGAAGAACATGCTGAAAACATAATCTCAGTTCTAATAACAAAGTGCCTTTTAGCATAGCAGTTCCTATACAACCATATCCAGATAGAGGTGTGGTAATCTTTACTAACAATAAAGTTTTCAGAGGTTTACATCATTATTTTGACTTACCCCAGCAGAATCATCTGTGATCTGAACAACACTACTGTAATGTAAGTGGCACTACAGCCCCAGAATACTATTCTGTTATACTGAGGTTGCAGTTGTTTGGTTTTTTTTTTCTCTTATTACTGAAACCTCTTCAAAGGCTCTTAGGAAACAAACTGTCTTTTCATTGTACTGCTACAATACTTTGCACAATGGGGACCAAAAACTTGACAAGTTTTTTAAGGCCCAGCAATACAAATAGATACAATAGCCCATTACATCCTAGTGCTTTTTTTGAAGTACTGCTGGTATCTACATCTGAAAAGAACTGCAACATCCTAGTCCACTGCATTGGAACTTTCAAAGTCCTCCCATCACAGGACATCACCTTCTGATTGTATTACTTTTTTTAAAATGTGTATGGTCTGAACATGTAAACCTGTCCATATATATTTAATAAAAATACTGATCTATTCTATCTCTTCCTAATCCAGAAGTTGGAATCAGGTAGCATGCATCCCATGACATATAAAATTGGAAGCATGGTGATTTTCATTAGTTGTTAATTTAAGGTAACAAATGTACGTAAATATTAATGTATTTGAAAAGTTATGGTCCTCCTTGTGGCGGTATCTAAATTCTTAGATATTCTAACTGGCATCAGAAAGAACAGAATTATCAGTCTTTTCATCCATACCTGCTAAAATATACCCTAACCTCTTTTATTCCTAATCCTGTTGCAAAATTGTGGTTAGAGGCATTATAGGGGCATATATCTCAAGGTAGAGGTTGATAAAAAGCAGTCAAAGCCATCTTCTGCCCCAAGCAAAATCAAGTACCCAACAAGCTGGTTTCTTCTATGCTTTATCGTATTGGGGGGTTTTATGTTTTGGGGTTTTTTTTCAATTTTCTTACCTTACTAATGTTTGAACCAGGAAAGTTAGCTTTCCAAGTGTTAACTGCATGTTAGTGCCCAATGAAGTGAAAGAGGAGGAAAGAGGAGAGGGAAAAGGTTTTAAAAAGGTTCTCAGGATGGCCATAATGTGGTATTTTCTGTCCCAAGAAGCTGGAATCATAACTACCTTATGCTATGATGGCGACCAATACATTCACTGCATTTCAGTTCAAAATTCACTGTTAACTTGTGCTTTCTGATGCTTATTTATGTTTAAATCGCCTAATAACAGCAGAAAAGCGAAGTCTACTGCAAAGCATGTATCTCAAATGCAAATAAAATACATCTATGAAAGAACTCTAAGTGACAAGTCTGAAAGTTTTCTTAAATAAAATTGTTTAGTATTAGAGGAAATGAGGTTATACTGTACCACTCTTAACAGCATCTCGTACTAATTATTCCATTCTTTATATTGTCTGAAAAGTGTGTTTGATTAAATTAGGCGAGAAAATTTGCTTTCACATGCACTTTTACTCTTTCATTTGACTAGATTCAATTAGAAAAATGTTAAAAAAATTATCACCCATTTTTCATAAAATAATAGGTACCTATTTCAAACCAGTACTTTATAACTCAACTTCTCTAATGCTTCTAGTTACACCTGTTACAATGCTACTGAAAAAATGTGCATAATTTCCACAATAAAACATAACAAGTTTTTCAATAGTTTTTTTCTGTATTAATGGGACTTTTGTTATCCAAAATATATTCCAGTAGGCACAAAAGACTATTTTCTGTGAGGGGTACTGGTTAATAAAGATAGTCTTAATACTTTGCCAAGTGCAATTTGCAACTTCATTTCTTAAGCAAAAATGATACTCAAAGATGAAGCCACTCTGAGTTGTTTATACATTAAATCAGTTTTATTTCCAAAAGGTACAAATGGAACTATGTTTTATTGTTATGCCTCTGAAAGAAATATATTTTTAGGTCTCCTTATCCTTGCAATGATTGCTGCCCCATCATACAGCAATTGTTTTAAAGATGTATCAAGAAAAGTATGGGCAATTTCTGGCTAGCTATTTAAAGCGCAGTCTTTACATCCAAGGCATTACTGCTGATCGATTCACCTTTCGATTAGAATTCAAAAAACATGTGGGAACAATATTTTAAACCCTTCACTTTTGAAATCCCATTGAACTAATGAGGCAGATCAAGGAACCACCGCTATATTCCTAATACTTTCCCTTTCTTGATCCTCTTCAACAGGGTTTCAAGAGGGTATTTCTTTTAAAAAGTTCAGTATTTTTTGTTTGGTCCTAAACAGATAGGAAATCAATGAGCAGTCGTGCCCTGGGCTGCTCTCGTTTGGATAGCTGGTTTTAAAGGATGCTGTTTTCTTTACATGTGAAGTAAAAACCCTCCTCCCCCCCCCCCCCAAATAAAGGGTGCTGTTGATTCAAGAGGAGATTAACATCTACCCTACTTGCTTTATGGTGATCTAAACATCCCAACCTACATCTGCCCCTGATTTTTTATTTCAGTGGGTGTTTTGGGTTCAAAGATGATGTGAGAGAAGGCTCTGAACTTCCACTTCTGTCATGCTGCTGATACTGGCTTTTGCACTGGGCTATTAACAACCATCACTACTTGTTATTGCCTGACCCTGCAAAGTACTAAGGCTCCTCCGGAGCATAACAGTGAAGAAGAATATTTAGGGATCATGATTAATGGCATCACAATAAAATATTTAAACACAAATGACTAATTACATCAAACCAGGCTCTCGGGCACCTCTTAAAAATAGTTCAACTTCAGTTACTAAAAACATTAGACATCTTGACAAAATTTTTAACAATACTTTATATGGAAAAAATCAATTTTCAACCATAATTCAAGAGGGATATTGCATATAAAATTGTTTCCCAGCAACAGGCCAAAACAAAGAGGAACCTGTAGGTCAAACATTGTCTTACTGGCATAGATATAAAAAAGAATACTCAAAAATGCAAACTTGTTTGAATATTGCGGTACCTTTTTGCATGAGAAACAAAAAGCTGACTGGTAGTTTTCTTCTGACTATTGCCCTATGTTTGTGGCTAGATTACAACATGTTTCTGTCTGGTCCTAAGTTCAGTAGACGAGTTTTCAAACAAGGGAGGTACACAAGACACAGCTACTTAAAACAGGTTATGAGTAAAGAAGCAAAAGCTAAGATTTAGGATTCTCTTTGCCCCAAGAATGGGTTGATCCCACGAGGATCCTGAACCAAAGAAACACTTACCTATTAGGCTACAGCTGATGAACAGGGAAGCATCTGGTGAAACACAGTACTGGTTGTGCTAACCTCATGTATATGTTACTCTTCTCCCTTGATGGACAGATGATGGTTACTAATGAGGTTTTATGGATCCAATCTAAAATCCTAGCTGAGGTATCAAACAGAACATTTGTGTCATAACGCTCATTAATACCACAAAGGAAACAGTGCAAGTAGCTGCCACTCACAGAATCGCAGAACATTTGGAGTTGGAAGGGACCTTGAAAGATCACCTGAGGTCAGATGGTGGCCAGAGCAGGATCACCTAGACTAAATCACACAGGAACTCATCCAGGTGGATTCTGAATGTCTCCAGAGAAGGAGACTCCACAACCTCTCCAGGCAGTCTGTTCCAGTACTCCATCACCCTCACAGTGAAAATATTCCTCCATATATTCACATGGGACTTCCTATGTTCCAGCTTGCACCCGTTGCCACTTGTCCTACTGCTGGCCATCACTGAAAAGAGACTGGTCCATCTGCTTGACTCTCACCCTTTACATATTTATATACATTAATATGGTCACCCCTCAGTCTCCTCTTATCCAAGCTAAAGAGGCTCGGCTCCCTCAGCCTTTTCTCATAAGGAAGGTGTACTATTCTCTTCATCACCTTGGTGGCCTTGTGCTGGACTCTTTCGAGGAGTTCCATGTCCTTCATGAACTGAGGGGCCCAGAACTGGACTCCTTTGTGAATCTATTACTGTAGTCTCACTAAAAGCAATGGATCCCTAACAGTGAAAGGGAGTAGAGAAAGATCCTAAAGCTATCAAGGGCAAGGAAGTTAAAACACATTCTTCTTCCAATCTTTTCATTGAGTCAATATATCATTTCCAATGGTTTTAATGAGGGCTCAATCGCAGGCAGCCTTTAACTCAAGGTGTTTTCCCAAATCAAGCTGAATAAATCTGTTACCACATCTCTGAAGACTTCGGGTTGTTTGCTGCATTCACCAAGTATGTTGGAGGCACCCTGTTTTGCCCAAATATTTCCCTGAGTCAAGAACGATTTAAAAAGCTGTGAATAAGCTGTTAGCACAATTATTCTGGAATGTGGATTCCAAGAGGGAAAAGCATGACAATCCCCATGATGATCACTGGTGGTTACAGTAAGAAATACACACTTGGCAGTCTGCCACAAATTGGTAACTGTTTATGTGAACATCTTTGATTTATAGAAAACAAGAGAGCTATCTTAGTCTAGCTTAATATCTGTTGTTACCAAGGCTCATCTGCTAGTAGTGAGAACACGGAGTGAGAATCGGGCTTCACTGAAGCTCAGGGTAAAAATCTAACTGGTGGTAACAAAGTGAGGATTTTGTGTACTATCTTCTTGTGGTTGTTCAGGGTTTTTTTGATTGCTGCTTTTTATGGTGTGGGTTTGTTATGTTTGCGTTTTTGTTGGGTTTTTTTTCCCTGGGATGAGTTACTCGGATTGGTTGTAGGAGCTTCATAGTGAGTTTTCTAATAGTTTCTTTACATTTTTAACTCTCTCCCCACTTACTTACCTGCTCTCTCTGCAAGTTTTGTTGGCTATAAGAGTTGGCTATAAGAGTATGCACCCATGCATCTGGAGCTGGGGTTTGAGTTACGTAAAGTTTGAGAAACTTCTGAGATTTCCTTTTAAAAAGAGATGACTGAACTCCACAACCAAGGAAAAAACTTTCATTCCTTTAGTTCTATATTCATACAGCAAAGTATAGAGAACTGTATATGCCTTAAATAGCATTGATGAAATTTGTCAAGCTATTAGTTCATACAATATTGAGAACCTACATTTTAGTATCTTCTCGAAATATAAAACAGCTGAAACATTACTGTGAAGATATTATCCTAAATTAAATATTTAATTTTGCATAATATCTTCGGAACATTTCAATATTTAATAACCATTCAGTTGGAAGGTTCTCCTATCAGTAAAGACCATGTAATAACCAGAACAAAGTTCCCCACAAGTAAACTGAGATGGCGTAATCATATATAAGCACAACATCTATTTAACATCATAATTTAGCCAAATTTGAAGTCTGGATTAAAATTAGATGGTTAGATTTGTTAACTAACCCTCCCAAGGTTTTCTGGAGTTATACCTATAGCATTTAGTAATATTGCATACTAAAGATGATACATATGGAAGCCTCAATCCCCTCTTCCCACGAACTTGGTTGGAACCGAAGCAAAACAATTATAAAATAAAATTCAATTATATTCTGTGTATCTCACAATCAAAGTCTTACAGTTATATAGTTATAATGTGGCAGAAGTAAAGTAAGTCTTGATATCGAAACTCCTTGCTTCTGTGTGTACATCACACTGACACTACAACAGGACAGAAGCTTTCTTAGTAGTAATGCATTGCATTTGTCTTATTTAGGCAGCTGAGTAGAACCTCCTTATAATAATTTGGTTCGTGATCTTTAATAAGTGCCACTCACTTTGTACTTTTTCTTCTCTGTATTGAAGATGGTTAGCAGTATCATGTGATTTATCTGGCCAATGACAACTACTTAACAAAAATTAAGACAAAACCAATTAAACTTTCAAATAATTACTCTCACTTAGGGTAAAAACTTTAAGACTGGCACACAAAGACACTTAACACTCAAACAGGTGGTAGAAACCATAAATGTGAAGATACTCTTTGTGGCTATCTCACAAATAAAGAGAAATTAGAAACAGCTGTTTTAAGCAGATAAATTATGCAATTTTTCAATTTTGTTTATAAAGAGCTGTAGAATGTTTCTTTAAATGTATAATAAAGCACTTAATACATATTTTTAGTTAAATAGAATAACACAACAAATTATGTCATTCAGAACAGTAGTCAAGTGCAACAAGGCAACCCTTGTCATGTAAAATTGGTTCTATTGTACCAATATATTTAGAGTACTAATGGAATGTGCTTGAAATTTGCCTTAGTCACAGCACATCTGAGAAAAATTCATAATAGGAGTGCTTTTTTGCTTCGGATTCTTATTCTGCTTATTTGGATTTATTTTGAGAAGAAAGCAATGTGGTCTGCATCACAGGCATTTGCTGTTACTACCTTCTTACAAACTTCAAGAACACTTAACCAACACATAGCTTAATGTTTCTAGTCACTGCTTGGGAACTGCTATGAACCAACAGATTGAATCAAGCCAAGCCTGTGCTACTGAACACGTAGCAAAAATATTAGTATCATCACACATACTTCTGAAAATGTCTTTTCAGAAAGTATTTGGAGGGAAAATGATGAAGTCAAGCTTAACTGATCTTTATTTCTCTGGAAGACTATGATTGAGACACAGGGTTTTAATTGTGGGATTTTAACAACTCCAATTTTCAAAGACATTTGAAGACATTTATAGCGACACTTGGGTCACAGTCAGTAGAAACACCATTCACCACAACTACTGCAGCCTGGGATAAATATATGTGCATTTTTTGTGCGAATATGTATCTGGTGAACTGTCTCGGCATGACTTTTTCTCTGAAGAGTGTATTTAAATTTAGATTTACTGTGATACATTAATGGAATATGAACACACCTAGCATTGATGCTTTTACCATTTAAGTCATAGGTGTGTTAATCAAACTCTGAGTAAGTCCACACTTGTACTTGGACAAAGAAAAACCATGTCCAACGTATGTCACGATGACATGCTGATTAACTGTGAGGCAGACTGACCTACAAACTAAGCTGACTTCTGAAATCTAATCTCAGCTCCACCCTAAACTGCTTTTATGAATCAAGTCTTATAAGAAAGTGCCATGTAATTTAATTGAATAAATTATCATGCATGATGCATTAGCTGCTTTATAAATAAAAGCTAAACAAGAAGCTTGTTTCCAGTCTGCCTACTAGTGAGCCATAAGACCTCATGGTATAGAAAAATACAATTAGCTATAGGAGTTGCTCTTATCACATCTGAATTAGTTACACCTCAAAAAAGCTCTCCCTTTATGTAGGAATTATGGCCAGTTATATAAAGGGGCAATTGATTCCCAGGTATGGATCATGTTTTGATGCAAGAAAGAAAAACAAGACCAAACAGTGCTACCCGTAAGGCACAGTTCAGTTTTCCTTAGCAAACTTTTGACATGGTGCAGTCAGTCTTTAGATAAGCACACAGGCTATAGCTTCCTGTGCTGCAGTTATGCCCAAGTGATGAGAACTGCTTTGCCTGGATAGAACAGCTCACCAATGAATCATCATTGTCTGGCTTTAACTAGAAGCCAATATGATCAAGCCCTTTCCTCTTTCCCAAATACATCTAGGACAGTTTTCAAACTCAGGTGCCTAAACCCAAGACACCCAAATAAGAGACTGGTTAAAAAAGTGCTGAGCAGATACAAAGCCCTCTAAAATCAATGGTCTGTATTCATCCCTGAATACAATTGATTCACATCACCCAAGCAGCAAAAATGAAGCATAACTCTTTCCTCCCAAAATAGCCACAGACTGACCCAACAAAATGAAACCCCTGGCAACACAGAACTGGATGCCAGGACAAGAAGGCTGAGCAGATGCCAATTTATCCGATCAACAATCAAGAAGGTGTGGGACCATGTAGATGAGCACAGTGCTATAAAAATATTACAGTGTTTGTTGTAAATGACTTTTTCTGTTTGACTCTTTCTCTCCTACAGCATTGTTTCTCTGAATCACGATGCAATACTAAATATTTGTTTTGCAATGCCTAAGGGAATGTATGTGTTGGCTGTAGCAACGAGACTGCACTGATTTTTTTTTTTTTAGGGGATATTACACTACTATTAAAAAATCCTTCAGTTCTGTTAATGAGCAGAAATGTTCATTTTACTTTGAAAGGAAATCTGTAACACAAAATGTTCCAGCATTCATACTGAGTGAGAATGGCACTAAGACAGACTGTAAAATATGTCAATCTTCCTTGTTTTTCTTTCAGACATAATATTAAAGAAAAGTATGAAGTCATCCTTCTAAGGGTTTTAAGATAACTTTAATCTAAAAATAAATCGGGTGCTTTTCTCAGGCAGGGGATTTTTTCTAAAATTGGGCAACATTCTCCATTTCAACTTTGTCACTGGCTGCTTCAGTCACTGACATTTGTGAATGAAAAACATCAGTAAAACAATAATCAGTGCTGCCAAAACGAGTAGTCTGCTTATGAAAATTTGAGAATATTTATCTGTGGAAAAATGAAAAAAATGACTAGCTTAGAGAAAGAGAAAATTAGAACAATCAATTCTTAAACCGAAAAAGGAAAAAAAAAAAAAAGAGTGTGTTATATATATTTTTTTAAGTTATATTGTTAGTTTTTCTTCCAGTTTTGTGGTCTTTAATATACTTCAGTTACACTAGCCTTGACCTAACTACCTGCTCACTCTCTTATCGCATAAGGCATTTATGTCCTAGGGAACCTGCTTTGGCAGGGGGGTTGGACTCGATGATCTCTCAAAGTCCCTTCCAAGCCCTACGATTCTGTGATTTAAGGGAAATTAATCTATTTCGCAACACTTCAGAAAATCACTACTAACAAGAATATCTAGCATCATGATTTTAAAATTTGAATGAATTCAACTTTGCTAGAATATATAAATCATTTACAGAATGAACACGTTTGCAAATAATAAGATTGTCCTACTTTTTGTAAAATGGGGAACACATCATGATAGCTCCAAACTGATGAACAATCATTGAAGTTACTGAAAACTGCTGTAGAACAGTAGGGACAAGAACCAAAACCCACTCTGATCTCACTGATGTCCCAACAAACTTGGAAGAAAGAAAGCTCAAAGAAAGCTGCACGCTCTTCTCTTACATTAATGGCCAAAGATGCTGTCCTCAGAAATACCAAACACTTTGTCTTCCGAGGAAGCTTAGGTTTTGAGAGCTTTCAATACTTGGGAAGAGAATTTTTACTTAATGCACTTCTTCAGGCTCTTATTTGTTTACCTTATCCAAGATTACTTCAGCTTCCTATTCCATCCCACCGATACTGTCGAGAAGCTCTACAGCCATAAAAAAAAGAAGCCTCAAGCACTTCTTATTTATTTTAGTTACATACCAAAACCCTGACGTTATTTATGTTATTCCCTTCCTATGTATACGCAACTATAAACCTTTGTTCATGCACGGAAGACACGCAGCTACTAAGTGCATCAAAGCTATGAACCTAAGTTTCCAGGCCAATCCTCAGTATGTATAAAAATAATAATAATAATGAAATACATTTCCAGGGTGTGGTAAAATACATGAACTTTGGCCCTAACTATAGAATGCCACTGCCATTAGGAGCTGTGTGCAGACTGTTAGGCTGACAGACCAAAGATAGTCTGAAGGCTGGAGTACAAATTTAGTACAAGACATTTCCATCCATCTAGTGTCATAGCAGATGATGTCAGAGGGAAGCTTTCAGAATGACCGAAGACAGAACACCATTTTATGTATTAACTACATTTGCAGTATTTGCTCATTAGTTGTTCAATACCACACTGTCACATTCAGTCATTCACAGATTGGGAAAATGTTATCACTTCCAGGATAAACTCTAATCCTGTCTTCTGTAAGCTCTCTTTCCTCCTGTTTCAGCTTATCTCTTTTTTTGTCTCTGTGTACTCTTTTGTCCTTCCTGCTGCACTGCCTTTCCTTTAGCAAATCCCAAACTCAGTCCTTATGGATTTTTTTCTATTCTATCTTGTTCTACACGGGCTCTGATATTCTGCTATTTAAAAATATCTGAAGCTAAAAAAATACAACTATAACTTATGTGCTCAGTCTCCTCTTTTCCTGCTGCAGCTACCAGAACCATGGTCACCTATTTAATGTTGGCAGCAATATCACACCTGAATTTCAGAATTGGCCTGTTCTCCAAATTGTTCATCCTCACAGGACACAAAGCTAAACTCTAATTTTCATTCCCATCCCACCCGAGCTGTAACAGATAGCCCTCTAGATCACCATAAATGCATCAAAATAACAATTTTCAGCAGATTGTCAGAGATGGACAGTTTAACTAGGAGTAAAGGTTCCTAGCATCTCTATTTCACTGCTGTGATCTTGACATCTAATATGTGCATTCTAGGGAATACCATAAAACCAGGTAACAGCAAGGAGTGGGCTTTATACAGCCATCAGAAGCGTAACAGAATTCCTGAATTCCTGTTCATTCCTGGACACTGCTGACTACTCTTCTTTTTTGTGCTTCTTACTAGCCTTTGTTGATCAAACTATTGAAAACAACTATCAGTAAATTGTGAGCAGGAAGCATCCTGCCTCTGCAGTCTTCTTCCAGTTTCATTCAAAATTACTGTGCTTTTAAAGACTTCTAAACAGAACCAAAAAAAAAAGTATCTTTTCCCCAAGTCTTCATCCCTGGTGACCCCCGTAACATTCTGTCCTGCAGTCCTCTTTCTTGCCTTCTCCACCCCCTTCTCTCAATTCAATAAAGACTAGCAGGACAATTATTTTTAAATCCTCAATGGCCTACAAATGTAAATATGCTGCACAAGCACAGCCAGAAGCAAATGGAAAGTAAGAACATTATTTTTAAAACCAAAGTATCATTTCCTACCAATCTGCAACATAAATCTTGCAGAACTTCCTGCCATCAAAATCCTTGTGATGTAACCAGTATCGGTCTTCATCCCAAGTGACAGATTAAAGCTGCTTCTGCTGGAGACGAGAAAAAAAGAATCCCTACTCCTCACCTCACTTCACTTTTTAAAAGTAAACATTCCTTGAGCCTCCCAGTCCTTCCCATGGACGATGCTGGGGCACGGAAGAGCTGAGCGAGCACTCCCTCCTCCCCTCGGGGCACTTCAGGAACAATCAACGGGCTCCCATTTTTATAATCCAGCTTTCCTAAATCCCTAATTTAGAGACCCTACTTTGATGTGGGTATCTCAAAGCTGGCTTATAATGTATCTTTGCAATTTTGTCACTAATCTGCCTTCTCCGCACCTACCTAAAACAACTGAACAAGAAGGGAAAATAAACTGTCTCTAGCAGGATCACACTGTACATCTGTTGCACGAGGCTGAATGGCTTTGGAGATCTGTGTGTCAAAGCCTGACATTTTCAAAAACAAACTTTATACAAATCTTCAAAATCACCACCACTATTGTTTTTCTTTGGTTGAGGGATTTTTTCCCCCTCTAATGGTTACGTGGCGTATTTTGTACCTTGACTGAAAATACCTGCCCAAGCAGGTACATGCCCAAGCTTTGATGTGTCCCAAGACTAAAGTACAGCTAAGTCCTGAGACTAAGCTGCAAGAATTTGTCCGTTCTGCTCACAGAGCTCAAGGAGAGCCTCTGAAACTGGCCTCCATACATGGCTAACTTAAAATACCGAACGCCTTCACTTCAAACACACCAAAGCAAGTTTTCAAACCATTCTGGTTTTGTTTTCTCTGTGTGTGTGTAAGCCCTTTATTTTGCATGCTGCATTTATTTCGTTAGCAGTTACAGTGCTCATAGCCAGTGAAGAAAACACAAAGAGCCAGAAGAGCTTAGTGAAATACCCAGCTTCACATTGAGGGCTTCAGAACTCTCTTTAAAGAGCATAAAGAAAGAAAAAATGACAAAAAATTGTTTTCACGACAAGAATATTATTTATAAAATTCAATCCCAAAACACATATGTTCTTGTGAGCCATGTATCTTTTGTGTGCTTTAGAGCATCCCAGAGAGTTCAGAACATGCGATTGTTAAGAGAAGACATACACAATACCAAAGTATTCTCATAGCTTCCTTTGCCATGTAAAGCTCTTCCCAAATAGATCATTTTACTGATGTGCATTACAGCAAGCATCTTTCATTGGAAACACTTCAAACAAGGAAAATTCCACAAGAGAGAAGGCTACTGCCTAATACATTGCAGTGATATGACCTCTTGACCGCAAGTTTTTTGTATGTGTATCACAAAAGGCTCTTGACACCTGTCATTTTCAGAGATTAATAAAAACATTTTTAAAAAAAACCCACTATAATAGTGTTTGAGCTGAAACACGTGAAATCAGATACAGTGTGGTGCAGTACAGCTATTCATTTTTAACCCCTTTCCTCTTTTCTATCTGTTTTAATTTTGGCTCATTATTACAAATTCCTACAGATGGCAGAGCTATTGTATTAAAATTCACCTCCTTTTTCAAGCAGCTTCAGAACAGAAACTTTAATTTTGATTTGATGAGAAACTCTTCTACAAATTTGATATTCACAGCTAGCTAAAACTGTCTTTTAATTGATTTCTATGGCTTCCTTACATGGGACAGCATACGTACGGGAAGGCATCAGTAATGGATTTCCCAGTATTTATCTAAGAGTGTACAATCCTTGTAAAATTAAAATAGATAATAAATTATCTACCAAATAATAAATTATTTAAATACGTGAAAAGTGAAAGGTTTGGTGTTTTTTTTTTCATCTCTTTAGGATTGTAAACATGTCTTTTGGTTTCGGGTGAAACTCTAGACTCATATATTCAACCACTTCAGAAAACATGATCCAGGCTATACATCTTCCCTTTCTCTTTCCACTCCCCAATATCCTTCCCCTCTTCCCAATCTGCTGCTTACTACTCAGACCCACTCCATATACTCAGCCCTGACTGACCTCTCCCATCACTCAGCTCCTTCCCTTCAAGTCCTCCTGTCCTTGGCCAACCCCTCTGGCTCTCCTTTTGCCAGCCCTTGCCAACCCACCACCCAACAACTGCTCCCTTCAACTTCCCAGGCCCCTCACAGTTGCTGATGGCATGGAGGAGAGGTGCTGGGCCCTGTAGTTGAGTGAATGCAGTGAGATGGGCTGGTGGGACAGGTCAGGACAACTCACTACTCCACACCTTCCCTGCAGTCAGTAGCTGAAGACTATTGCCCCATGGGGGATCTCTGCAGGAGCAAAGTGCTCATCTCCTGCAGCTTCAGCTTGATCACTCTTTTTGTAAAAAAGAGATCAGTTGACGTTTGTTGGCTCTGCAGCCAATTGAAGGAGCACAACAGACCATATTCCCAGCTGCAGGCAATATCATGGAAGTCTATTTTCCTCAGGTGGCTCAGGAGCCTGGGGGACCTGGCTCCCTGAGGGACCTGTGGCCTTCAGAAATAGCTCCCTAAGAGCTTCCTTTAAAAGTACCTGAAAACTCACTTTTCAATGTTTAATGAACCAGACACCAGATAAACCTCAGAAATGAAGACTTGTCACTTGTCACTCATAAGTAACAAAGTGGATATCAAGGGAGCTTTTCAGTTCTATCACAAGGTAAGCTGACCCACATTTCTGAGGGTGAGCTGAAGGAGCTCTCCAGATCCGTCTCTTACCTGTCCAACCCACTCTCTAGTTTTTATAATCCCTAAACAAATACATAGCACACCGTATGCACTGAAAAATATCCGAGGTGGGGGAAGAGACAACTCTTGTTTATCATAACATATTTGCATTAGGTAGAGATAATCTACTTTTAAGGACTTGTGCTATACCTATCAAAAGCGGCAGTGCAGGGAGGAAGCTCCAGGAGAGCTGTTCTGGTCCCCTGGCTATGCATTTGGTATTTTTCTCACAAAAATCTTATTTGGCCATTTAACAGAATGGACTGATTTAAATCAAGTTGTTTAAATCAACAGTTTTAATGACAATTTAAGCCAGCATGCAGGAACCCTTGATTTAAATAGCAGATCTTTAATCTTACTTTGTATTTGCCTAAGTAAAAGTTCTTTCTCACCAATTCATTGAACCGTTAAGCTACACTGCTGCTCAACAAAACATGAGCTCATATGTTGTATTAGCTGTTTCTTTTTGCTATTATGAAATGCACATTTAAATGTCTTTTTTTAATTTTACTTTTTTTTTACATTTCATTAAGCTGGATATATTATTTAGAAAATAATATTGCTTTATTTTTTATCTTGCTACAGTGCATTCAGATGGAAATTAGTCTTAGATGCAAAATAGTATTTTAAAACTGTTCTATATTTATTAGATTATTAAAGTATCTAAAGTTTAGCAATTTATTACACACGGACTATTTTACTCTGCTGAGTGAACTGGCCAGCAGTTTCTGGAAACCAGAGGCATATTTTCAAAAGTGGCTAAGAATACATGGAGATACATAAAGAAACATCCTCCCACAGTTTGTAAAATGAGTCAGATACTTGACTGCCAGGGAAATAATCTGGAAAAAAACCCTGAGTTAGATTGCCCTTTTAGTTACCAATGGATTTTTCAGCCTTGAATTAGCATGTCCATTGAGGGACAACAGAAACACTTTCCTGTGCAACAGAAACATATTTCTGCAATATAGAACAGGTAAGTACTAGCTTTCACTCTAATTAAAAATGTTTTAATGATAGACACTTAAATGAATGACATGGCAACATTTTTACAAAGAACGACTAGACTCAGAAATTTAGCATGCTTTCCTTTGATTCTGACAGCGATTAAAGAAAGCAGAAGCCTTTGTTTCACTGAAATTTGAAGAGAATTCACTGATGCAATGGGTTTGTTTTATCTACTTATATTCTTATAACAGGTTGCAGACCTATGGAAGTATTTTCATACTTTAAATTTAATCTGTGTTATTTTGAAAAAGAAATCCATTCCAATGTAAATAACTTAAATTGGAATTTTAAAGGCATACTTCTTTTCTAATACTACTTTGGATCCAACTCATCTTGAAGCCTGGATATCTAAAGCCTAAAATATGTTGAAAGGTCCATCTTTGAAGCATGCCGTGGCGTTGAGCAGTGATGTTTTAACTCATTCTGCTGAGCTGTACCACAAAAAAAAGTACAAAGCTCAATGCTTTATAAACCTTACTAGTGAGATAACTTATTTACTGCTAAGTCTTGTAGCCCTTAAATAAACTATTTGCATAATTAAAGATGAAAGGATGAGGACAAAAAATAGTAAGAAGTTAACTGTAATGCTTGAAAACCTGGAGCAACAATGCTACATGTTAAAGGCAACATTTGTCTTAAGTACGAACTTGTGCTATTTATGACTATAAAACAGGATCCTTAAATTATATATTGCAGAAATACACAGGCTTTTATTCCATGACTCCTGTTAAGTCATTACCTTTGCGTCAGTTAAGCTCTTTAAATATATGCTTGTTTTCAGGAATGTGTTACACATCCTCTATTAAACACAGCAGATAAACATGTGCTTATGTCCTCTTCAATTAAGTAGGCTTGCTCCCTAAAGCACTTTCAGTGTAGATTTATTGTGTTAAATTTATGTTTTTCTTTTTTCCACAGCTATGCATCTCCTACTGTTTCTGCTGTATGGCAGTCATAAGCGAGTTATAATCTTTAGTGATAGCTGACATAAACTACCCAACTCTCATCCTAGAGATTACCAGCCAAAAGCAACCCAAATCCACAGTGCTGAGGTATTTATCTGTATTGGGTTTGCATGGCAAGGTTTGGGTAGAAGGGGTGCAACAAGGGAAGCTGCTAGAAGCTTTCCCTATGTCGGACAGAGCCAGTGCCAGCTGGCTCCAAGATGGACCCACTGCCAGCAAAGCCTGAGCCTACCAGCCACAGCGGTAGAACCGCTGGATAAATTAACTAATTACTCACTTTTCCCCAGACTGAGGCTGGTTGCCCATGAAAGTAACTGGTGAGCGATCTCTCCCTGTCCTTATCTCAACCCACGAGCCCTCTGTTATATTTTCACTCCCCAGTCCAGCTAAGGAGGGGAGTGACGGAGCAGCTTTGGGGGTGCACCTGGCACCACATTATCCTAAATATATTTTTACTTTCATTTTGTACAATGCTACTTGATAACTGGACTCATAAAATAAATGGATGTTGCCATTTTTAAGACCTGAATGCATTGGTCATGCTTTCTCATGCAAGTACTCCATGTAACCTAGATCATAGAGCCCAAATAACACACAAATTCTGCATTCAGTATACTTTTCTGGACTTGATAGATTTTGGCTTTATTTATTTTGCATTCCTCAGAGTTCTACCACAACTGAAATCACAGAGAATAGTACCCCTAATCTATGGTTTATGTTGCTAATTCAGATTTACTTGGATTTTAAAAGCAAGAGATTTTTGGCTAGGTACTATGAGCATGTAGAATTTTGTTCTCTGCCTCATCCACTTACTTGCTCTCTTTTGTTTCACCGTGAGTAGCAGGGAAGGCAGACATGTTAGCACAGCGTTTTCTTTCTTTTGTCAGAGAACTCATTAAGAGGAGCACTATTTATACCATGCCAATAACCAAGGTGCTTTCTCCTTGTGTGAAGAACCCAGAAGATTCAGTGGGCAAGGAGAGGTGCTGGTGGCCAGAGGTGGCCAAAAGAAAAGGACAAAAAACATCAATAGGCTTCGAGGCCGTGAACTGGGAAGCTGGGGCTGTAGAAACGGTGTGTTCAAGAGGCAAGAACAGGTGGGGCTGTCAAGAGGTGGGGAGATTTATTTGAGAGGGGATGTTAAGTAATGTGCAACAGAGCAAAGAAATGAAATGGAGGCAAAGCATCAGCTGTGGGACAGATTGCCCTGGGTGCATCATAGGCCACAAAGGCTACTCAGCATCCAAGTGTGGATGTTCTTAACCGAAGTTTCTTCTGTTCCAAGGGCTCCAGAGCTTCTGTACCTCCAGTTCCTACCCACAATTAATCTTCCTTCTCTGGTCTCTCCTTACTTGAGTCCTAAGTATAATTCACAGCTCCTCATTCTTTCCAACCTATTAAGCCACTGCTGACTTCTCTTTTGCTTTTGAGTACAGTAACCCTACTCTATAGATCAATTACAGAAAATAATTTAAAATCTCTAACTTTCACAATGCCTTTACCCACTAAAACATATTTAAGAAACATTGATATTAAAGGCTATTGAAACCCATAGGGAGATTTTACACATCCAACTTTCCTCTTCATTTTCATATTTACCAGGTATGCAGCACACACCCTTTCACTATCATGTTTGAGTGATTTAATCGGATTTTAAGGATTCATACAAAGTAGAAGGGAACCAAATAATGCATCAAATTACCTATTTTGCTTGGTTTTATGTGTTAAGTCAATGTTTTAGAATATATTCTGTCGGAAAGATTTCATTTAACATCTCTGGGTTTGTTATGTCTGAAACTTCAAAAGACATCCGTGAGTATGGCAGCATGTTTCTAATTCATGGATAAACTTAAACTTTCAGGCACATGTAAGACTGCATGGCTAATGTTCAAGGCACTTCTAAAAGGACAAAAATATTTTGAGCTTTTTTTTTTCTTCTGTTGTAGCTCATTACTGCATATAATTTAGATAAAATTTATCATCTTCACTGATCTTCTCACAAACAATGACACAAATGTACCTGTTTGCCAAATGCTGTGACTCCCAAAAGCAACTGCTCAATGAAGTCTTACCTGTTATTTATATACACTGATTGAAATTCCATTAAATCCCTAATTTAAAGCTTCTCATTTTCTTAGATCATGATTTTAAAAAATACTTAATACAATTGACATTAATGCATTTACTGCACATCAATTACTCCAAAAATACAGATTAAGATGATACACCTCCTCAGCTGGCACTATGTTCACTTTCTGAAACACTGTCATCCAGTGACTCCACTGGAAGTCCAGTCTATAAAGGAAGTTAGGAGAGCAAATCATGCTTAGGATCTGCTCTACATCACAAGCTGTGATGTCAATTTCCTAATGTGATTTCTGTCATGTTAGAACACTCAAAGTGAACACGTGTGTATTCAGGATGCTGGAGAGGTTTTTCTGTTATGAAAGAGGCTGGTAGAAAACACATTCCAAGCCCCAAAGGATTTTGGTTTCCTAATGCTTTAGGTCCTGCACACCTGGAAGGATCTGGGAGATGCTCTGATTTAGGACAAATCCACACACAAACATGCAGGATGTCCACACTGCAACATCAGGTAATTGCATTCAGGCTGTGTTTCTCTTTGCTGCTGGAAGTAACACCTCAAGCATAATGGGGGTCCTACTCCTTTTGAAGTTCATTATAAACACAAGATAGGCAGCATCTTGTACTTGTATCAGTGTTCCATAGAAACCCAGACATATTTTTCATGTTATTTGCATTCTTTTTTTTTTTTTCTTGCTTTTAATTTTTTTAACATTACTGTCCTGAACTGTGATAAAGGGCTATTGGAAACTATTCTGTTTGAAATGGGGACAATTTCCAATAGCAGGTTCAGTTTATCTTGTATCTGAGATCCACAAACACGAGAACTTGGCTCACATTAGCACTGTCTATATGTGATCATGGATTTTATCGTTAACTTTATTTACTGTGATGTCAAATCTTGATGTCTAGGAATGGAAGGATCCTCATGGCTTGTTTCTTATGATTTAAGAAAAAGAGAAGAAAGGTTGTTGTTTGTCATTTCTCTTGAGGAAATTGATAAGAAAGCCTCAAAGACTACCACAAGATGAACTGTTTGTTTCCAAAGACTATTCTGTCAGCAAAAAAGAGGCCCTAAAACATAAAATCACCTGTAACAAACAACTTATAAGCAAAAAACCTCCAGCCCCTGAGGCTTGCAGGAGGTTTTCAGTACAAAACACAACAATCAGGTGTACAGGTTTGCAGTGCACCCGGGTGACAGACTGATGCTGCATCTGGAAGAATAATCTGTGAGAAGAAAGCCCTCTGCTTACGTACTGGAGAGCTATCACTTTCTGTATTTTAGGATGCAGTTAAAAGGATTAATAAAACAAACCACTAAGTTTATTATTTACAGCATAACTGAAGATACAACGTACAGGGAACAGCAAGCTTTTCATTTTGATAAAAGAATTTAAAAGAGAGATCACTCCAAGATGACAACTTACTTTACAGTGTGAAGGCTTTTATATGTGAAAACTGGCACTAAAGTTTTAAGTACATTTCAATTCTTGCACAGTTTGGAAAGAGGGAAGTGATGTGCCTTTAGGAGTGTCAGTGTACAGAAAGATCATACAGCCTAAAGAAAGCAACAAATAAAAATATATGGATTCTCCTGGAATAGCTCTCCATGTCTTGAAAAATAGAAATTAGGTTAAAGGCTTTGGGTCTGATTTATAAAAGTAGCACATTCTAAGCCTGCATATACTTCTGTCCCATTCATATGCATACATGTCATATATACACACAGCAATATACAGTTACAGTATCAGTCTAAATACCTAATGATTTGAACAACCATTGCCAAGTTGGAAACTGGACAGCAAAATGCAACACAGAAGAAATCAGTAACTCTAACGTTCGCAGGTAAAGGAACACATCTACATCACACCCTCTGCTGTGACTGCAGCACGAGCAGGCAGACGTGGATGAGCTAAGTTTTAAGTAGGTTAGTGGGTAGGGCTGGTTGTGACACATATAGCTCAGGGCATGCTACAGAAGTCACAGAATCTGGGTAAATACTCAGGCTGTTGGGATTTTACCGTGCTCTGCCACGCTGCGGATACTAACAGCACACACACAAGCTAGTCTAAAGTTAGCTCAGATAAACCAGCTTCTCAAGGAAGTTGCTTCTTCTCTTGACTACAACTGCTCACTCGAGGAGAGCCAAGGAAGAAGACAGGCTTACATCTCAAACTAAATCTTAAGGCTTCCAGTGAATTTCTTTCTTGGTTCAAGCTACTTCCAGAGATTCCACACAGAAATTCCTCCTGATAATGACTTAATATTGCCACTGCAACCTGATTCACTCTTTCTTTTTGAGCAGACACTTACCCATCTTGATGGGTGATGACATGCTGCTGAGCTCCTTGGATTTGGGTAGCAATTCATCAGTCCTTCCAGCCAGATTTCCCTGGCACAGTTGTACAGCAGAGACCCCAGTGTTAACATTTGGTCTTTACAAAAATCATTTGCTAAGTATCTACAACCTACCTAGATGCATTTTTGAATTTAAAGGGGTAGCTGGGGCTGGCACGCTAATTCTGTCTCTTCAGAATGCATTTTCAAGTATTTGGTACATAATTACATACTATTCTAGGATCAAAACATGCAACTTAAAACATGCTATATAAACTGCAACAGTCAGAGAGAGATGTACTGTGCTAAATAAAAAAGACTAAAAGATTGGTACACTCAGGCATTGATAGAGAAGTTTTTTTGTGGCCAAGAGAGGCAGATGAGAAAAGGTAAAAGTGAAAGAAGCCCAGTGTTGAGGGTAGGATACAGAAACTGGGCCAACAACAACAGATACAAAGCCAGCAGAAAGAATGAGGGAAAGGAGACCCCCGCAGAAGAAGAGCCAAAGCCAGCAGGTGGAAGGATTCACTAGGAACAAGAAAGATAATCAGTTTACAGATTTAAAATAAATCCTCAAATTATTAAAACAAACAGTAATTTAGAGGTCAGTGCTAGAAGCATCTATGGCCTCTCGCTGGAAGCAGCCTACTTTAGGCAATGCTTTACTGCTACTACCCCTGAAAGACAGGCTGTGTTAGTTTTGCTAATTAATCTCTAAATCCAACATCAAGCTTGAATTATTATAAATAACAATACATAAACACTTCATGCCACGTAATATAAATTATAACCAGCCCCATGGCTGCAAAGGCTCTGCAAAAACTAGTGAGAAGTGACTACAAAGTAATTTTGAACCTAAAATGCACACTCAGAGAAGCAAAATCCACCTATCATAGAATCATAGAATGGCAAGGGTTGGAAGGTACCCCAAGGATCATAGAGCTCCAGGCCTGGATCTGCACAAGGTTGCCCAGGGCCCCATCCAACCTGGCCTTGAACACTTCCAGGGATGGGGCAGCCACTACTTCTCTGGGCAGCCTGTTCCAGCACCTCACCACTCTTTCTGTAAAAAACTTCCCCCTAATATCCAATCTAAACCTTCCCTCCTTCAGCTTTAAACCATTCCCCCTTGTCCTGCCATTATCTGCCCTTTTAAAAAGTTGGTTCCCCTCCTGTTTGTATGCTCCCTTCAGGTACTGGAAGGCTGCAATGAGGTCCCCCCGCAGCCTTCTCTTCTCCCGGCTGAACAAGCCCAGCTCCCTCAGCCTCTCCTTGTAGGGCAGGTGCTCCAGCCCTCTAATCATCTTTGTGGCCCTCCTCTGAACCCTCTCTATCGGAGTCTCTTACGAAGTGAAGCTGCCCAAACAAATTTCTACAAGTCACACATAGCTTCAAAAGGATCTTCAGATTATCTTCTGATGGCTTAAAATATTTGCACAGTTGTGTTGGAGAAGACATACAGGCCGCTTGTTTCTTTGACTGACTGGCATACTGCAGGATATTTTAAACTTCTAATACAACCAACTGTTCCTTTGGAGATTAGTTTGATGTCCACTATGCAGAATCAGTGACCTGTTATACTTCCTAAAATTAGTTACATACTTGGCAGGGCCCTCTTTAGACATTTACATATATACAAGTCCTGCTTCTTTCTGTTCTGAGATCCCAAAAGAAAGAGAAAAAACAAACCATACTGATTGCACTCACTAGGCAGATAGAAACAATTATTTGGGATAATAAATAAATAAAGCAAGACAGAAATACCTCTTGTACTAAACAGCTGTCAGTTGTGACTGCTGCCATTCTGACATTAAAAAAAAAAAAGAATTATTTCTCCTTCGTTACACTTAACTGATTAAATTAATACTAAAATAAAGTTAATGTTGATTAATATGGAAATAATATCTATTTTTTAATAGACACATATTTGGTTAGGGAACATTCCCGGTTTTGTGACATCATCTCCTGTGTCTTCCTTCAGTGCACTGATTACTCCTATTGATGGATGACTATACACTATACCAGTGTCCCAGTGTGTAGGTTATGTTGCCTTTAACTTCAGGAGAGCATCGCTGACCCAGCTATATGATGGTACTTCTTTCTCATCACCACGATCTTTGCCACCATGGAGCTTCACAAGAAGTTCAGCTATACTCCAGCTTTCTATACTATACTTTTTTTGGTCACCTTAGCTTTTGGGGGTTGGACCCGATGATTTCTTGAGGTCCCTTCTACCCCCTGCAGTTCTGTGGTTCTGAGATTCAATCTCTGCTCAAAGATTACACTTAAATAAAACTATTTTCAATAACCTGGATCTTTTGGCACTTCTAATGTTCCTATAGTGTTTCTGTTTTGGCTGAGGTTATTTATATCTTTCTTTCACCTGACTGAAAGGAAGAAGTGCTTCTCACAGGCAAAGAGAGCCTCCTCAGATATAACTACAGCGTTTATCTCTCTTCGTCTCTGTCTTCTATCTATTTATCTTCATTGTCCATTTTATCATCTTTGACCCTGAACTTTTAGTCCCTTCCTATAACTCTCACATCTACGAATGTACTTACAACCACTTTGAAGTTAATAGATGCTGAACCAGGTCCAGAGAAGGGTACTTTAGCCTCACCCCTTCTGAGACTACTTTCACGACTTTGCCTTCTCTAGCTTTAAACAACAGCAGTAAATGCTACATAATTCTCAAACCAATTCTTAGCTTTTAGGAGACCAAATCATGCAGAGCATGCTCATGGCTGTGTTCATGCTAGCAACGAAGTAGCACGAGTATGTCGTTCCATCCCACTTACGTGTACCTTCCCGAGCACTTCAGGAGTTTGACTCATTTATTTATTTATTTCCATGGACTAATTCCAGTTCTTCACATGCCTTTTATCTTTCTTAATAACTCCAACTGCTCCCATCACTCATCTAGTAACTCAAAGAGTTTTCTGGTGTTCTTCCGTTCCCACCATACCAATTCTACCTGCTTTTCAGCTACGTAAGTAATTGCATTGTTTCTTCCTTTAAAGGCAGCAGAACAAATGAAGGATTAATAAACAGGACAGCTGCTTGCTTACTTCAGCCTTGTCTTTTGGCGTTGTGGTTTATTCCCTGTGGGGTGAGGCCAACAAAACCGACCGGTGCAGGCACGGACATGAGGTCTCCAAGTGGAACAGTTACAGGAACTTCAGGTAGAAAAGGAGTCCCAGACATCAGACAAGAACCACAGGTTCAGACAGGGGGGTGGAAAAAACCCAACAGAGCACAAGGAGCATCCATCAAATTTTTAAAGCTCAAGAAAGTGGAATGTCAATTAAAGATACAACTCTGGAGGTTCAGATACTGGGCACAGAAGTGGTAAATTGGGATAAAACTAAAAAAAAAAAAAAAAATCTCTGACCATTTCAATCAAATAGGCTTTCATTAAGGTTGCTTGTATATAATAAAGCGTTTTATGGCATCGCTGTT
>JAKCOX010000003.1:38302738-38312738 GCA_022605575.1 Laterallus jamaicensis coturniculus | reverse complement strand
ATATATTATAGAATACTGTCATTCTCTCCTGATACACGGATGAGGAACAACTCCCTGATTTAAGTCAAACTTATATAAAGATCACAACAACATAGCTCATCAAGCCAATAACAGGACTGTGTCCATTCTCCATATAATTGCTTGTAAGAACCTGACGAAGCCTGGTATTTCAGCCTATTTACTTTCTCTAAAACCACCAGTTTGTGATGGTAATGGTTGAACAACAGGCAGATCGCGTATGATTTAAAATTTTTAACTTAGCCCAGTTGCTTTTTGTACAGAGCTTTCCACAGCACATATTCGTGCCACAGAGAAAATGTATTTTGTGATTTTACTCAGTTGATACAGCTATTCTTAGGCATCAGCATCGCTTGATGCAGTTGCCTAGCTGAAGCAAATGTATTAAAACCAGCAATCATTTACTTGCTTCCTCCAGAAAAAGCTGTAACAAACTTGATTTGTTTATTTGAAGGCCCCCAATAAAATGACTTAGAGAAGCCAAAACCAGAATGTTAAACTATGACATCAGGACATTATATCTTGCACACATTTAAACAATAAAAAAAAATCTGGAGAGTAGTAACTGCAGGTACAATAGGCTTTGCTCTGTTTTTCCACTTGTCAAAGTTTGTTAGGCAAGTTGCCTGTTACAAATAACATTTTAGAGAGTTACTACAGCAACAATAAGAAAAACAACCATCATTTTCCTCTTAAGTCGTATTTCAAAAGGCACCTGGTCAAAAATGGGAGGGGGGGGGGAAGGAGGAAAGAAATAGGAAAAAATAGGGAGATAAGCAAAAGCAGCATAAAGCTATACCCATTATCTAAAGGACACCCTACTGTATGTTTACTAGTGTTTATGTTTCACATCAACATATTTTATAGAAGGATTTATATGCCTAACTCGAGTTGTATTTAAATCCTATGGTGCAGACCCTACCATAAAATGCCTCTTGAGTCCTATTAACTGTACCCATGGTTTTACTTTGCCTGTCTGCTTATTTAAGATCTAATCACAGTTTTGAAGAAAAGATTGTCACTTCTAAGCCTGTCCCCTCAGAACCTGTCTGTTATTAGTACTCAACTGGATATTTTCATCTTCAGTTGTTATTCTCTGTGGTCTTTGCAAATGCTATCTACTGGAATCTGTGACTGTGTGGACAAATTGGCTACAAATGCCTAGGACTGCTGCTTTGAGAAATGTAAGTGGCATGTTATTCTGTTGGTATTTTTGTGTTCTAAAGTGTTTCACTTAAATTTAGTTTTCTAAACAGTTTCACCAATTAAATACACTCTCTCTCAATAAAGATTTTAAAATGCTCCTACAATCTAAGAACACAAATAAAGCCAATGGCATGCTTTTCAATGAAAAAAATACTAAATTTTAATTTGTGTGCGTGTATATGTAATTTTGTGTGAAAGAGTACATATACACAGTGTACATATACAGGTAGTAGTAGAGAGAGAGACAGGTTTAAGGCTGCTAAGAACTTAATGAAGACACTGAAGCCTGTATTTCTTCAGACTGTAATACTCTGAGTGCCCAAATGTTAAAACAGAACACACTTGCATTTGAAGCAAGGCACAGATTTAAGCCCTAACAACTTCTCATATTTCAGTCTACAACTGTTTAATTCTTCCACATCTTCTGTCACCATTTAAAATATTTAACGATAAATGTAGCTGGTGTACACTGCCTAATTCAGCACTAAGAATGATTCAATTTTAAGAGCTATTATGACCTGTTATTTCAGAGGCCCGTACACATGCAATTTATCTATCATGTTAAAACATGTTTCTATAAAACAGGACTTTTATAATATTTTATCTTCCAGGAGACAGCTTTCCTTCCATTAATGCAACACCTGACATTGTAATAAAAACAACCCCTCAATATTTACAAATGCAGGGTTTGAACTCCAAAGGTGCTGAGTAGCCTCAGCAGATGAGAGGACCTGACACTGAAGACTTTCAGGAGTTCAGAGCAGGTACTGGCACTCTGCAGAATCGGACCCCAATTGTTTACCCAAACAAACCGTCTGGGCTCCACTGCATCAGTGCAGTCTGCATCCCCCGCTGGGGAGGCAACTAGAAAGAATTATGCTTGGGCAGGTTTTAAAAAGAAAAAGGAGATCTTACAGTGGCAAAAAAAAATAACTGATTGCAGCTCATAATTAGACTGCGTCAGCAGTCAGACAACGGTTCAGTTTTACAGTTTTAAAGATAAAAGCAGTTCTCTGTTAAACCGCCGGGAAAACAAAGTTTAAAAAAAAAAAAAAAAAGGCAAAACTAAATGTTTTAAAAGTGAGAATGGAAACATACCTACAGAAAAGCTGCTTCTCCCTTTTCCCTTATTTTCAAAACCACACATCCAAGTGACACTCGCTCACGCACACACAGACAGGCACAACGCTCTTTTTTTATTCCTCTGAACTAACCGGCTTGCTATTTTTTTTTCCCCCCCTTTTTTTCCCTACACAAACCCCCCCCCCCTTCCCTCCCCCTCTCCTCCCCTCTTTACACCTACGACAGCGAAAGCATCTTTATTGTGAGAAAGTCAGGCTGGTCCCCCCTTCACCCCAGCTCCGGTTTTGGCACGGTCCATGGGAAGAAGCGCGGGGCGAAGTCTCAAGTAATGTGGCCCTCTGGTGGAAAGCTCCGCATCACGTCCGGCGCCACGGCACCAACCCGCTCGGTATAAACTCACACGGACCCTGGAAACACGCGCGGCGCGGCGAGGCCAGGCTTCCGCACAACTTTTCGCACACACGCCGCGGGAGTGTAATCACCAGGCGGGCAGGGCGGCGGGCGGCGGGCACCAGCCAGGCGCGGCCGCCACGGGGAAGAAAGGGCTCCTGGCGTCCCAGCCCTTCAACGTGCGGGGGGAAAACAACAACAAGTAACGCCCCACGCTCGCCACTCGCACGACACCTGGCATTCAGCAGGCACCGAGGGTCTGCGGAAGGGTGCCCCTCGGAAAACAGCCCTTTTATTTGTTTAAAAAACAAACAGGAAGCAAAACAAACTTACCTGCTGTTGTTGCAGATGCAGCAGTTCTACTGTGCTTACTTCAGTGCTCGTGTCACCACTTGATCTTCCATCTCTGCTGCCAGCATCTAATTGGCTGCTTAGAGTGCTCATTCCATTTTGATTCATTGAACTGTTGCTTATTGTCTCTGTCGCAGATTCCTGCATCATGACTTAATACCTAAAAGTGATTAAGAAGTATCAATTAACACAGGCGCTACACCTTCACACTTCCATTATCAAGATGTCCCTCTCTGCCAATTAAACAGACAGCATCTTTAGAGGAAGAAAAAAGCCTGGCGGAGCCGTTTACCAAGAAACGCGACGCAAACTCTGCTTTCAGGCAGGCACTAATCACCGGAATTATGGTTCCTATAAGCGATCTTTGCGTGCCTACACCTAACGGCCAAAATAACACACCATGCAGGCAGCATGGTCAATAGCATTTACGGACAACTACATTTTTAAAGTCTACCTATAAAACCAGTTTAAATGAAGGCACGGTTTCACACGCTGCTCTATATTTCCTATTATCTGGCTTTGACAACCATGGATGACTATACAGCCTTATTTAAAATATTCACTATCTTGATTCTGTCAGAATTTTACAGCATATCTTATGCAAGGCTGTTGTTTAATGATGCACAGCTAATCATACAAAATTAAAATTTTGTAAGGGTGTTACAAATCATATGGTATCAACCAATGATAAATAGTATAATGGGCTTCTCCTTTTTTGTGACTAAATAAAATTTTGCCTCGGAGGCATTTTAAGAAAAAGCTCCTGCTGCAAACACGTCAGATATTGCCTATTTTTTTAATCAAACGGCTGATATTCATTTATTTTTCTGACATTTAAAACATTTAATACTGTCCTTCCTGGGAAGTAATTAAGCTTATGCATGAGCAGCAATCAAACTGTTCACTTGAAGATGACTTAAAACTCAATTTTAACATAGGCAAATAAATGAAAGATATAAAATTAATTTTCCAGGCATGTATTAGATATGAAAGCTGGAAATAAAATCTATCAAGAATATCACTAATGATTGTGCTAAAAACAGCATAAATTATGCATATTACCTTCTCTACAGTAATAAATGTTTTATCATTTTCACTGCATAAATATACTGTACTTTCAGGATAGCAATGAGATGTCCTGCCAAGATCAGTTGAAATCTTTGCAGTAAATAAAGAACCAACGTGCCCTTACAAACCAGGATTTCAAGGCGCATTTTGTATCTGTAATATGGAAAGGTCAACGTCTCTTCTCAGAGTCACCAAAGTCCTCTCCTGCTCTCACAGGCTCAGAATGGACCTCGCTTTCCTTCACCCTCGCTCCCGAAACACCGGGAGAGTCCCCACAACAACCTGGCCGAGCCGTGACTTTAAAAGAAACCTCTGAAGGTAGAGGGATGTGTAAGCAAACTTGGGAAAAGAAACAAAGCTTGCTGCTTAGCCTTATTATTGAACTTAGTTATTTGTTCCCTTGCAAAGTATGAGCAATAGCCTTTCCCTGGGAAAAAAAAAATAAAAAATTAAAAAGGCAGGGAAAGGATGATTACAAGTTCAACTACGTGCATGGGATCTTAATCAAAATGCCCTATGAATTAACACAAACAAGCACCTACAAGGTAAAGTGAAAGTGTACAGTGTGTGAAGTAAGTTAAAATAGTAAAAGGGGAGATATTTACAGATGGTCTGGTCGAAAATAAACAGGATGCAAAAAGCCCAAACATGAACACAGTTAACATAAAGGAGGGCAGCTGTTACAGCCCAGTAAACAAGAGCAGCACCAGATGTGTTTACGAACAAACAGCCCTTCTTAAACACTCTTATGAACATCAGCAAAGAAAAATAATAGAAATGGAAAATGTGATACACGCAGTGATGAATTTTACAAGGCAAAAACAAAGCTAATACTCTTTTCTGAGATTAGGCAGCTAATAAGTATTCAAATTAGGCATAAATTTTACATGTACAATGTTTAAAATATTCAGAGAAAAGGGTCTGATTGCCCTTAGTAGTTATATGAAAATTCTAATGCGGCTATGCCACAACTGTGGGAGCAGGCAGCCCTTTCCGATTTTTACAATATTTACTTTCAATAAAAAGACATGTATATCAGAGTGGAAATCTATTTAAAACACTTCATCGACTGTATCGTTACAAGGATTTGGAAATTCGGGAAATTCAAACATTAATCCTCTTTTAGTCAAACAAAGATTTAACCAACAGACAGGTTCATCTTTTACAAATTCGAACGTTAGACAATAACAGTGGTACATTTAGCCAAGCGCATTAAAAGGGCAAAGGGGTGTAAATGTTAGATAATCAAAACATTAGAAAACACTCAGAAATTTAATAAATAAATACATCAGCCTCCCCTCCCCCCCCCTTACATCTCTCCAACTCTTTCATTACAATTAGCAGAGAAGGGTTAAACATCTTCCAGTTCATATTAACCAAAGGGTTTTATGTCTTGTGGATTTTGTATCCTTGCAAAGCCCCAGAGTGTAGTTCAGGCTCTGCATTTTAAGTTAAAGTGCCTGTGAGCCAGCAGAATCGGCTTTAACATAACACGACCAGTAACACCACTCCGGCAATAGGAAACAACAAGTCCGACCCAACAGCTGTGTACAGAGAGAATGAAACTATACATAGAGTATCAGCACTAGAAAGGGTAATTTATTTGGAAATGAAGTGGAAGAAATACCGAGCTATTTATATGAAAGGGAAAGAGACTCTCGAATTTTATGTTAAAAATAAAGTGGGGTTTTTTTTCTAGTTGTCAAAGGGCATTTTTAAAAACAATGCTGAAACTTTGGCTTAAGCAATGCTCTGTGTTGGTTGTCCACAGCTCCTTTCTCACTGCCGGCAACCAAAAATAAAAGGGTGCTGGCAAAGCAAGAGTACAGGGTCTCTTTCCTGTCCCTTCTTTTCTCTTGCATACACACACACACACGTGTATCTATACATACACATGTGCATATGTACTATTAACTCTAAACCCTCATACATTAAAGCACCTGAAAACATCTAAACAAGGATCATTTCTGGTATCTATGTATCAGCAATTTCAGTTATTGGTGGCAGAGTAATCTGACCCTGCAACATCTCACTAAGCAAACTAACATTACTTTTTTCCCCCCCCTTTACTTCCCAACCCCCTTGCTTTTATTACACCAGTAGTGTGAGTTGTTAGCACAGTAATAATAAATAAATACAAAGGAAATACAATGACTGCCAAATACTGAGGCTGAAAGTTTAGTATTTCCAACAGGACAAGAAAAAAAAATATACAGGTCCCTGTTCACACACGTTTGCACACGCTCACACTTCTAATCCTTCTCCTCCCTTGCTGTCACACTCGCTGTCAGTTATGCGCGCGCCCGCACAGGCACACACACTCACGGGCACAGGGGGTCACCCACACCTAGTTCTGCTCTGACTCCTGAACTCCTGCCGCCAAAGGTGAGGGATCAGCTTTGCTACCAGGTGTTTCAAACAAAGGTACGGGGAAAACATTGCTGCTCTCTGTTGAGAGAGGATGAAACCGTGGGTTCGTTTCAGCGTGCGGCCGCGCTGCAGGTTGGACACCTCATTCTGCCAGGGTAACCGAGCAATGTCACCCATACCAAAACAGAAATACTGGCCCTGTGAAGTTAGAAGCCCCACTTTTACTCCCCCACACACCTCAGCAAAGTGCGCGTTTTCCGTGCACGCGCGTGTGCGTCAGGCCGGCGAGTCGCCGTACAGATACTTATTCTCTACACCACTTCCCTTTTGAAACATTAAACTGACACTGGAACTGACTGCACAAGATTGCATTTTCTCTCCCTAAACAACTTGAATTGAAAGGTTACTTAGTGTAACAATATTTACTTGCAGAATTGTGTTGTTACCAAGGGTATAATGGATGGTGGCTATGCAGGTTTACGCAAGAATGAGTGAAGCATGAGGCATTAGCCATGTGTTTGACATGTTTCAAATTGCTATAATCCAGCATTAAACACACCCAGCAATTCATGCCATTTCTTGCAGCCATAATCTTGAATAAAGCGTGCACAACCACTTATTATATAAATTAGTATATGACTCCCAGTTATAGTCACAACAGTGCTTTTGTGTTTATTTTGCATCAAGATGTGGTCTTTTATTTGTACAAATAGCAGGATGGAGCTCCGTGCCTCAATTAGACCTCCTCGCTTTATGACAGGGCGTACCGAACGCCGGGCTCGCGGGGTTTGTGTTGCCCTCCCAGGTACGGGTTTCTCCCGGCGCCAAGGACCGCCGCCGGCCGGGGCCGGGGCCGCCGTTCCCCGGGTCGCCGCCCGCGCCGCCGCCTCCGCCGCGCCGGGAGGCGGATGCGCAGCAAGGGAGCGGCCGCCAGGGGGCGCCCCCGGGGCTGGCAGTCCGCCCCGCCCTGCCCTGCCCCGCCCCGCCCCGGGGCCTGCTGGCCGCGCCGTGCCCCGCCCGCTGGCGGGCCGCGCCCGGAGGGGAGCGGGCTGCGGGACGAAGCCCGGCCTCGCCTGGTAGCTTTCGGTGGCACTTGTCCAGGTGCTGAGGCAAACGAGAAGCTGTACTCCTGCTGCCTGTCGGTCCTGTCCGTCCCGTCCTCCCCCCAAGAGTGTCATCGCCTTACACAGTGGAGAGCTCGCTGCATCTCACTACTGGGGACCTTGGAGGTCGACAGCTGCTGTTCACAAACCACCTCCAGACACCAGAGCTGCTGCCTACCCTGCCCTGGGACAAGCCCCACAAACCAAGACAACACACCCCCAGGCCCATAACCCTGCACCGGCGCTGAGGTGGCCGCGTTTGTTGACCCATAGACAAGATGCACCTATGGTGTGCAGTGCTCAACACCGCGGACCTGACATTCCCTGGCGTGATCATGCATTCGCCGTGTTTGGCTTCCTAAGGCAGAGCCTAAAATTCAGCCTTTTAAAACTGGCCTGTGATGTAAAAGCAGAGGTGAGAAGCTAGGCTTAAATAATGGTAACTTCTGTGCTCTGCTGGAATTAATTCATCATTGACACAAGGCACAATGCATCTGAAGTCTTGCACTGGTATGTTAAAAGTCTTTAATACTTAAGATTGCCTAATAAATCAAAATGCCAAATATGAAGGACATAGCTGAATGTGTGAGAACAAAAAATTAGACAAGCTAAGAGAATATTTGTAAAGGGTTTTTTCTCCCCCCCCCCCCACTTTATCTAAAACATTTAGCTTTCAAAGCTTCAGCTAAGCAGGGACATAAATGACTTCACTGTGTATTTTTAAAATACATAAGTAAATGAATGTGATAACACTAATTTGGTCAGATGCTTCTGAAATACTTTAAAATAAAGCACCTCTGTTAGTAGGTTTAATATACGATCTGCTCAAGTTTTCTCCACAAAAAAACGTAAACTATGTTCAAACACGTAGTGCTGATGGTCCTTCAGGAAAGCGGAGCTGGCAGTTGTGAGTTACAAGATGTATCTTAGCACAGTCAGGAAGAACATGGATCAAATTTGCATCAGTGAATGAAGTCAGAATCTTTGGTGAGAAATTTCATTGCTAAAAGATCACCTCAAAGCCAACTAACCGCTTTTCTATTTAGAATACCTTTGTGAGTAAAAATGGTAGTTGTGAGCAAAGTCACAGTCCAAAAATGGCTAAAAAGGGCAGCGATGGGACAAGAGTGTCCAGATCACAGCACAGGAAGTACTGCTGCTGGGTAGAATTCAAGCTGTAGTATGAAACTTTTCAGTGGGCACAAACACAGTGCATCTCTGAAGGCCATCTTCGAACACAGATTTCCAATAAAATTGACAACCGGATTTTTGCAAATTATCACAGATGAGATTATTTACTATAGAGAAGAGCCAGCAGCCACCCTCCCCTCCCCATGTACACACACACACACACACAGAGTGCCAGGTAAATAAAACGTGCATCCTTCCGGCAGCATTCTGTCTTAACAGGTGCACCTGGCTGGTATGAGGTGGTTTTAAGGAATCAGATGAATCAATCTGTGCTAAAGTTAACTGCAACTGAAGAAAAAAAGAAAATAAAAAGAAAAAAAAGCACTGCCTAAAATAATTTATCCCTGTATTGTAAGACACATTTTTTCCCTAATGTGTATGTACTATGGTTTATTTAAGTCAGATGCTTAAATGAACATCCTTTTGACCGACTGGCACAAACAGACAAAGGTACTCAAGGTAGGGTATCACATTCAATCTTAAACTAAAAGCTATACTGCATTTTAAAGGCTGTATCTTTTCCTTTCACACCATCTCAATTCCTTGTGACTAATAAAAACAGTAGGTCAGTCCTGGGCACGGTAATTTATCTGCTTTCTAAAATTCAAGAATATGTTGTCACACTCCTCCGATTACTAAACAACAGTTCTCTTCCCCAAACAGAAAGTAAGGTCTAATTAATTTCCACCTGCTATTTATTTTCACTTGGTGGAGAAAAAAAAAATCCTTATGAAGGAAGGCCAGTGTTACCTACACAAGTAGTCTGTGCAATACTGTTAAGATGCATATGTATCTTGCACACAGGATAGTGGCAAAAGCCTGCTAGAGCACATTACTTACAGCCCACACAGAAATGAGCAGCCAATTTCAGGGTAAGATTCTTATTTGAGCAATGACAGCTTGGGAAACCCCACCTTGGAAAGCAAACTCCTCTCACCCCCTCTCTCTATATGCATCTCCCTCTCTTTCCCAGTCTTTAAAAAAAAGAAAGAAAAAGGAGGGGGGGGGAAGCGTCTCTCCAAGCTCTTGAGAGTAGGGAGACTTTATTACAGTCAATGGAGAATTTAATAGTGAGAAAGCATTAGGGCAGTAGGAAATAATTAGAACTGTGAGAGCTAGGGAAGACCTGCCTAGCAGGCAAATTCCCTTAAAAAAAAAAAAAAAGAGAGAAAGAAAAAAAGAAAAAAAAAAAAAAGCTTCTTACAGAGTCTGTAGGGCTT